>SNQJ01S0054825.1:76048-95745 GCA_010110895.2 Picea sitchensis | reverse complement strand
AAATAAATATCATTATACATTCATTTGATACAAGTCGAATTTCAAAGGGAAGAAGAAGTAAAAGAAGGCCAGATTTCAAGGGAGGATGAAGTCTTTTGGTGATGTGTTCTAAGTATCAACAGGTTGTTTATTAGTTGGTATGAATATGAGAGTAGTCACCCATTCAATTAATATATTGAGTTGACTGTCAAATAAACTATTAGAAGAAGACACCACGTGGTGAATTTTTTTTTTGTTTAAACTAAACTTAGCCATTATTTTCATTTAAATTTTGGATTATAAATTAATTCCTTGACCGATTAATTAGGGGTCTATGGTCATTGCAAGAACTCTTTCTTTTTGGTTTTTAAGAATTATTTTGAAGCTCCTTTTAATTGAGACATCCTTCTGGACCAAAGACAAAGTTATTTTCATCAAATTCATGTGTGATTGGGCTTGGAGAAGAACTATTTCCTATTCAGTTTCATGAACAGATGTAACAAGTCAGAGCTATCGAATATATTGTCAAGTTATCTGGGGCAATTGCTTCACTTTTCTTTTATTTAATGATGAATATGATGAATAGTTGCGTGATTATGTGACGAATGATTATGGTAGATGAATTATTTTGCTTGTTATTTATCTCATCACATATGTGTTTTCTTTCTGATAATTAGTGATCTCAGACAGTAATTGGATGCTCACATGGTTAATGTATTAGTACTAGGCTTGTGGTATAGAATTGTCATCTACATGCTTGAGCAGTGGGTTATCCCAAGTTCATCCTCTTCCCCATTAGTTAAAACTTAATCCTATTTTGTTACCAAGTTGGTTTATACTGACTTACACCTCACATCAGTCCCACCTAAGAGAAAATGCAAAAAGAGATAGTCCAAACTGAAGGAAGAGCCTTCATAAGAAAACATAAAGCCCATTGATAAATTGGTTGGGTCGCAATATCTGGAGAACCATTCCAATCTAAACACTGCAGAGTCTAATTGGGCCTCGGTGGCGGGTTTGGTTCCTACTGTTGAAGTAAGGGATTTATGACCCATCAACAGAATTGGTGCTAGAAGGAAGGCCTGAGAATGAATGGTTGAATGCATACTTTTCATAGTAATTCAAACAACCTATAGATTCAAGGCAAACCACATGCATGGCTAGTCATTCCCAAGACAACCCACACATGCTAAGTACTCCTGAAATGAGTAACTCACCACAGCCCGAGGAAGAACATTTTCACCCTGAAATACCTTACGCTCTTCCTCACGAGGAAGTAAATCAATTCAGAATAATCATAAGAGCATACGCCCGACAGATCGATGCATTGTCCTTATCTCTGATACTCCCTCGAAGAAAACAACTAACAAAACTGGTGATTAGCACTCCCGACGAAGTTTTCATGCATTCGGTGGAGGATTTAATAGATTTCGCAATCACAGAAATTCAAGATCCTCTTGATATGATACCCGAAATTCCTATCGACCACATCTCTGAACTAGACAATTTTTAGGAAGAGGAGGAACTTAACTCAGAATCTGAAGATATGGAAGGAAATAAAGACCACGATGGAGAAAGGGGAAACCCACCTTACAAAAATCAACTGTGGTTGGCTAGAGATGCTATGGGCCTCCCGGGACTAGTTCGTAACCTTCCCCAACATCCAGAGAAATTACTTCCTAAATTCGACACAGAAACCTAAGGATTACCTGAAGATCATATCAAGAAATTTATACTAGCGATCAGACTTATGAATGTCTAGCATGAAGACGTAGTTTGCAGGATGTTCCCCTACACTTTTGAGAACTCAGCCTCCACATGGTATTTTAACCTACCTGTAGGATTTATAACTAGCTGGACAAAGTTCCAAAAATATTTTCTTGATAAATTTGTAGAAGAAACTACTACAGGGGCTCTGTTGGTTGAATTGTTCACAGCCACCATGAGTTTCAAAGAGAAGGTTACAGATTTCAATCAAAGATTCACAACCATCTTAAACAAATTCCACCCCGAAGCCAAATAAACTCAAGATTTGCAAATCGAAGTTTATGCTAATGCTCTCCTATCTTCTATTTCAATGTTTCTGAAGAGGGATGCCAAGCGAACCCTAGCTGAGAATTTTGAAGAAGCTAAAATGATAGAGTTATATATGAAAGGGTGTAAAGAAGGCCAGGTCTCTTTAGTCAAGAAAGAAGTTCAACCTCCTCCCAGGAGGGGACTCCTTTTGACTAGACCACCAGGGAAGCAAGGAGAACAGACTCTAGACAAAGGTAATGGAGACATAGAAGATTTGCAACACATGGTTAAGAAATTATCAAATGAGATCATAGACATGAAAAGAAGCACGTGGGAAGGAAACCAAGGCCAAAGGCCCTATAATCCTTTCCTTAAAATAAACCCATCATTCAAAGCAATTGAACCTCCCCCAACTAACTTGAATTTAGATATAGGGAATGTCACATCTGATTCTTTCTGTACTTATCACCAGGAAAACCACTCCTAAAGGAACTTCCCTCAATGGGTGAATGCCATGAATTTGATGGCCAATTAGTTTCTAGGTGAAGTCTCCCTGACCGAACAGCCAAGCGATGCAATTATGAATGCTACTAACCAGGAAGAGATTGAACCACCGGAAGATACATCCATGTTGATATGGGACCCTGACCTAACCATGCCTTCTGATGATCTATTTTAGTCTCAAGAACCACCTGCAGAAGTCTCAGTTGTAAAAACAAGAAGTAAGGTCCCACCTGTCTCAAAAGATCCTCCTATTACCCAAACTTCGAGGAGTAAGACAACTCTCGATCACCCGAAAGAACATTTTGTTCCAAAAGAGAACCCTATTAGCATTCATACCCAAGAATACCTCAAACTGGAGTATAACGTAGTTGAAGATATGAAGAAATTGAAGGCTAATATATCAGTTATGGATATATGTAGAATCCCCCAGCAAAAATATTTATTGTTGCATGCTTTGGGATCAGTAGAAAACTATACATCAAGCAATGAGAAACAAAGGAATTTAACTTCCACATGTCTAGTAAGTAAACCAACTATAAACACATGCTCGAAGGATAAGAAGGGAAAACCTTTTGTCCCATCTTTCCTTTTAACGTTTGAAGTTTTCAATAGGAACCTCCACAATTGTTTGGTATATTCAGGAGCGTCCTCCAATGTTATGCCTTTGTCTATTTAGAAAAAACTAAATGTGGTCACTCTCAAGAGTGATAAGCTTGTAATACAGCTAGACAGGACCCATGTCAAATTCATGGGAGAACTTAGAGATGCAATGATCGGGATAGTGACACATCCAAAGTTTGTGCAAGTAATTGGTATTATTATAGTAGACATCCTGGAAGCTTATGGATTATTGGTAAGTCGAGATTGGTATGAGAAATTAAATGGATATTTTAGTACAGACTGGGCACACCTTTGGCTACCATTGAAGGGGCATGAGGATATGATCAGAATCGATAGGGAGGGATATCTAAAACATATTGTTACTGACCTAGAAACTATGAACGAACCCTCGTCGACAGATTTCCCTGCGCTAGGCAATTATTCCTACGATTCCTATTTTGGGAGCTTCTCCCCTCTTTCATCCAATGTCCCTCTCACCCAAAAATCTGAAATGGTTTTTCAAGACAGATTTTCGATACCAATAGAAGGAACCCTCTTTTGTCAAGAACCTCCTCTAGAAATCACGGAACAAAAGATAAGGGAGAAGGAGGGAGATAGGAAAGAGAAAATGGATAACTTTCACTCAGAAATGTGGACCATATATTTTGATGGATCTAAATCATAGGAAGGATCAGGGGCAGGGTTCATCCTTATTGATCCAAAAGGTAAACTTCAATTTCAATCCTGTAGACTTGAGTTTGAATGCACAAATAACACCGCCGAGTATGAAGCCCTAGTACAAGGGTTAAGGAAGGCCATAGACTTAAACGACAAAGAGTTGAAGGTTTTCGGGGATTATGATATTATCGTTAGATAGGTAAGGAATACTATACATTGAAATTCCCCACACCTAAAGAATTATCAATAGGAAGTGCATAGGGTAATAGATCATTTTGAAGCTTTCAATATCATCGCAATCCCCAGATCCAAAAATATTCTTGTTGATTCCCTAGCCATAGCCGCCTCAAGGCTGTCAGCTTTAGAATATTATGAAGCCTCTTGGTTCAATGTGGAGCTACTCTACAAACCTTTGGTCCTTAACAACATTTATAATTGGAAAGTCTTTCAAGGAGATGAACAAATCATAAAATTTCTGACTAACCAAGATAATTTCAAAGATTTGGCCATTGACGATGAAGTGTTCTAGGAGAAATCAATAGAAACTGATCCCTAGAAAGGTCAGCTTATTGACAAATTGAAGTCTCACACCATCCTAAAAGGGATAGCTAACTTGGAGAATCTCTTTGAATTGAAGGAACGGTTTAAAGGGCCTAAAAATGCAAAGACTGCTAGCTCCTGTCCCCTGCATGAAACTGTAAATCTTGGAACCCTAGAAAACCAAAAGAATGTGAATCTTGACAAGACTATATCTAAAGAGGAAAGGAAGGATTATATCAAAATGTTCAGACAATATCAATATGTTTTTGCGTGGTCCTACCGATATCTAAAAACTTATGACACCCACATCATTCAACACACTATCCCATTAAGACCTGAAGTGAAACCCTTCTAGCAGAAGCTCCAAAAATATCACCCATCCCTATAACCTCTTATGTATCAGGAATTGAAGAATATTTTAGATGCCAAAATCATATTCCAGGTTAGGCACTCTACATGGGTAGCAAATCTGGTTTATGTGAGGAAACATTCTGGAGAAATCTGCTTATGTGTAGATTTTAGAAACCTCAACAGAGCTTCAGAAAAGGACAATTACCCAGTCCCACTGATGGAGAAACTCCTGTAGACTGTGTCTGGCTTGGATATTTTCTCTCTACTGGATGGTTTCTCAGTTTACAACCAAGTTCTGGTTTCGGAGGAAGATCGTTTGACAACCACCTTCCGAACCAAGTGGGAAACCTCCGCTTATAAACACATGCCTTTTGGGTTAATTAACGTGGAGGAAACCTTCCAAAGGGATATTGACGTATCATTTCGGGGGTTAATCAATGGGTGTGTGGTAGTGTATCTTGACGATGTAATTGTGTATTCAAAGAAATGAGAAGAGCACATCTAGCACTTAACTCGGATTTTTGAAAGGTGTAGGAAGTACGATATATCCTTAAATCCTAAGAAAACTATTTTCGGTGTCAAGGAAGGTAAGTTGCTAGGCCACATTATATCTCAAGCAGGCATTCACATAGACCCAGAAATAATTAAATCCATAGCTCAACTCTCATTAGCTCACAGCAAGAAAGCTATGCAGTCTTTCTTCGAGCAAACCAATTTCGTTAGGAAATTCACTCCCGATTTCGCAGAAACTATCAAACCCTTACGAAAGATGATTCGTAAATATGTCGAATTTAAGTGGGATGATGAATGCAAGGATGCTTCCAACAACATCAAAACTTCTATATATCGAGCCCCATATTGCGAAACCCCAATTTCAATAGATACTTATTCCTCTATAATTTCGCCTCCAATCAATCATTAGTTGCGGTATTGACTCACAAGGATGATGACAACAATGAGGCTCTAGTGTCGTTCATGAGCACTAACCTCCAAGGAGCCAAACTAAACTATCCTGATGTTGATAAACAAGCCTATGCTGTATATAAGGCAGTAAATCACTTTAGATCTTACATCCTCAAGAATCACACCAAAGTGATTGTGCCTCACCCTGCGGTTCTATCCTTGTTTATCCAAAAAGAGATGGGGGAAAGAAGATGGAAGTGGATGGAAGTAGTTCAGAAATTCGACCTAGATATAAAACCCACCAAACTAGTTAAAGGACAAGGGTTATGAAAACTTGCAGCTAAAGCCCAGGACCAAGTGAATGAAGATTCCAGATGGGAGAATGAAATGGCATTATGGTGCGGTGAAGCTTCATATATTTCCCCAGGGCTAGAGTCCTGGTATGAGAAACTGACTTATCTCCTACACCATGGGACTTGCCCAAAAAGCCTCAACCCCAGGGAAAGGAGATCTCTTAGGTTAAAATCCGTGCAATATTATCTCATAAACTCAATACTCTTTCAAGTTAATTATAATCATGTACTCTTAAGGTGTCTCGAACGTGAAGATGTAGACAAAGTTTTGAAAGAACTCCATTATGGTCCTACTGGTGGAAATTTCACATGAAACACCACCTCTCGTAAGATAATGAAAGTTGGTTATTATTGGCCCACTTTATTTAAATATGCTCATACTTATGCAAGAAACTGTAAGACTTTTCAAGTGAGCACTGGGAGAGAGAAGAGAGCGGTAGTTCCACTTCAGCCAGTGACTGTCTCTAGGCCTTTTGAGCAATGGTGGTTAGATATCATAGGAGAAATTACACCCAGCTCTTCAAAACAACATAAGTAGATACTTACTGCCGTCGATTATTTCATGAAATGGGCATAAGCCATCCCTCTGACTCATGTAAACGAGAAGGTATAAATCCAATTCATAGAACAACAGTTGATCACAAGGTTTGGGGTCCCTTCTGTCCTGGTCTTTGATAATCCAATTTATTTTTCTTCCACCTATTAATAGAGTTTTCATTAGACAAAGGAATCATGATTAGGTACTCTACAAACTATTATCCACAGGGAAATGGGGTGGAAGAATCAAGCAATAAGAATATGATAAGGATATTAAAAAAGACGGTTGCAGAAAACCAAAGGAATTGGCATAATCTACTCCATAACGCTATACGGGATGATCGGGTCACACCCAAGGAAGATATAGGAAATTCTCCGTACTTCCTAGTATATGGACAGGAGGCCATTCTCCCGAATGGGCTTTATCTTCCATCTCTTCAACTAGCCCAAGAGTCCAGTAGGGAACCTTCATCGATCATACAATAAAGGATTGACACTCTACTCATGCTAGAATAAGAGAGAGAAGGCTAATTCAAAGTTCATATCCCACCAACAGATAGTGAAAATATGGTTTGATAAGAATAAGGCTAAAGAGAAGAATTTTGAAGTAGGAGACTTAGTCCTAAAATGGGACAAAGAAAATGAGCAGAAAGGAAAACATTTTAAGTTCCAAAATCTATGGCTCGGACCTTTCCAAGTGGCTGAGAAGATTGGGGTGGGCACTTATCAACTACAAAATCTGAGGGGGGAACCTAATGCCCTCCCAGTCAGTGGCCAAACCATAAAACAATATTTCTATTAAAAAAAAAAAACACACATTTTGGTTGAGTTTTATTTTATGTTTCGTATGCGTGTTTCATGATTTTTGTTTCAGCTAGCTCGATTGTGAATTCGCTTTATCTTTCTTTTCTATATTCTATATTTCTACGCTTTTGAAAGAGTGTTTTTGCAATACCATGTTTGACCTCAAAACATGCGACATAGAAAACATTGTTTTGAACTCATCGCTCAAAACAACACAAGAAGAACCAATGAACTTGTCGACAATTTGAGGGGTCCTCTATCTAACCTGCGCAAATGAACAACTTTGGAGAAATGCCAGAAGTGTCTTCTTAGTGGTTTGGTAAGACCTAAATGGAAATAAGGAAAAATATGGAAATGCCTACATGAACCCCGAAGGCAAAACAGTAAAGGATTCACCTTAACCACCTCACTTTGCAAATTAAACAGATGTCATCCTCTCCCACTCGCTCAGGGAATCTTGCCTAAATAAAATTTAACTATATCAGATGAGTGAACAGTAGGAGAGGGTATGAAGATATCTTCGTTGGGGATATGGACACTCGCTGGCAGCAGAGCAAGGTTTGTTATGTCGGGGTGACTCTGTCAGGGCTATGGACGCTCGCTAGCAATGGAGAAACACTGTAGAAAGTGATTAAAGGTAACTAAAGGATTCAAGCCAGTGAAAAATTTACTGGATTTTGTCAAAAAATGTCATGAGTTAGGGTTACGGGAAAAGAAGGGGGAACAAAGGTTAAAAACCCCACAGGCATATCCAGAAGCATCAACTGGAGAATTTTAAATGCAAAGGTGAAATAGTCTCTGATTTAAAATCAGTTAAGTTCTCCACCAACTTTCGTATCATCCAAGCATGAAGGAAGGACAAAGATTCTTATTTTTCCCAGTAAATCGAGATTTGTTGAGCACTCAACACACCCTAAAAAGTCTATGGCAAATTCTACTTTTTGGGTACCACTTAATGTTTTGGGCATTGTCTAATTCAACTTCAACTTGAAAAATGTTGCTTTTTCTTATTATTTTTTATTCTCATTAAGTCTTTACAAGCTTAATTGAACATGTGAAAACCATTATAACTTAAAAGAACTAACATTTAATTAGAGAATCAACCACTAAATCCTTCACCCAACACGTCCAAAATTCGACACCCGGAAGAATTGAAGAGGAAAGAAAATCACTATAGAAAACTGGAGTCGTCGATCGCCGATATTTGTCAGCATCGGCAGAAGGAAGTTTCTATTTTGTGACGAGCATTACACAAGGAGGCCTCCAATATCCGATCTCATTCGACAACGACGAAAGGCAGAGGGAGTAGATGTTAGAAAAGGAAGAAAGGAATCACTGATGGCCGATAATCTCGGTGAGTGTGTCAGGGTTTTTCTTCCAGTGGAGGTTCCAAATTACTACAAGCTTAGAGAGTTCGAGGAGAGGTTGAACATTGATTTGTTTTTGAGTTTTTATAAGAAGCATGACACCAACAAGTTGATGGCATCATGGTGGAGAGAGGAAAAAAATTCACCAATCGGACCTCTGGCTGGTACCCCGTGTCCAACCTAAGAGAGCCTTACATTTATCTAATGTCCCTCCTCTGCCGATTGCATGGGGAGAAATATTTCTCAAGGTTTTCAGAGGCTTGGATGCCTATGGCTTTTACTGTAGCCATTTCAAGAATAGGTTTTAACTGGGGTTCCATCATCTCCAAATAGTTGAGCACTTTCATTCGACAGGCTCATACACTGAAAATACCTTTGTCGGAATGAACCTAAGCTGGCATGCCTCAGAACTCCTGGTCCATGTATATTTCAACATCTTGTGGGAGAATAGGTACAATAAATCTTACACTCTCATTTGTGGTCAATTTATCTCACCTATTCATTATTTATTATTCAAGAAAGAGTGCCCAAGGTTGTCGTATGAAGCCAAAAAGGTTATATAAAAAGTTGGTCACTGGTACCTGGATGAGCATAATACCTACATTAGAGTTTTCGGTGCCATCAGAGCACCCCATCTATTTCCTTTATATGTCCCCGATTGGCTGGTAGTGGGAGAAATCTGTCATCAGACCATTCTACAAGGTTACAATGCTACACTCATAAAGGATAAGAAGCGAGCTTTCATACCCTATGGATTTCATATTGGTTTCTACATGGTAAAGGACACCACATAGGCCAAACAGGAAGGTTTAAACCAATTGGAGTTCTAATTCTAGACTGGTCACTTTCACAAGCATGTCCTAAAAGGTTTAGTCCCAAAGCACGCATCACAAGTATCTTCTTGTTGGCCATATTCCCATGACAAGTTTGAATATGAGATCTTCACCAATAATGCTCAAGACTGGAATGAGGTGACGGGAAGGATGGCTGGTCCTAAGGAAACTAGGTTCAAGGCCCTGAGTTTTCAGGAGTAAATGATAGCCATGGAACAATCTTCTCAAGAGATTCTTAGGGCCAGGGAAGGAAGGATTGCATCTGAATCAACCAAAATGGTGGAAGCTACCCAGGAAGCCATCGGAACTGTAGAAATTTCCTAGGTAACCCCAGTACCGGACACGAATTCTCCCGAGGCTCAGGACGCACTGGAAAGGGGGATGCTCTTGTTTCAACATGCCAAAAATATAATGAATCGAATGTAGGATAACCCAAACCTAGTCAGGATGCCAAGGCTTCTGAACCTGGACCCAGAAGAAATCTCGTTGAGGTCAAACCTCCCTGAGTTCATAAACCTTGATGACATCAATGGGTGAGATGACCCTGAATCCACAATGCCACCGACTGGATCACCTGTAGGTGAGATGACTCAATCGGAAGCAGGCTAGGTATCAGTATAAAAAAGTGCACCAAACCCCCTCCACGAGCTAGGCCAAATCTATGAAATTGATGAGAGCCCAGAAACATCTCTCGAGACCCCTACGCACGTCCAAGAAGAAGAGGTACCTGATAAGATTTCTACTCCCGATTTCAAGGTCCAAACTCAGGAGGTCCCACAAAAGGAAACAAAATCCAAAAGTGTTCTAGACACAAAGATGCCCAAGGCGCTGGAGACCCAAGCAGAAAATCCAAAGGACAGGTTAGAACCAGATGAGATGAAGAAAGGATCCTTGCAAAAGGAAATTGGCATTTCAACAACGAAGGAACAAGAAAGTACCAAGCCCTTTCTCGATGCCTCTATTCCGATCGATTCTCAGATCCCTGAAAAATGACAGGTAGAGGCCGGGCCTTCGAAGAAAAATGAGAAAGTTCAAGAACCTAATCTTGAACAAATACACACCACCGAGAGTCTGGGAACCACACTGACAAGGGGAGATCAGTAGATTCCTGAGCCGATAGACGAGGTAGTAGATATCTATGTTATTTCATACGATCAAAAGAGAAAGGCCATCATCCAAAGAACCATGAAGAAGAGCAGGATCACATTGGATCTCTCCATCCTCATCACCACAGAGCAGGATTTGATAAACACATAAAACACCTGAACATCGTAGCTTCTCGACGTGTGTATGGCGATCTCTAAAGCCACCCAGGACAGAGCCAAGTGAGATGATACAAATCTAGTCGTCACTCAGAAGGAAATAGAGAATTTATGCCACCTAGCTGAATACTATCAAGGCACCACTCAAACAATGGTCTACCTGAGAAGTGAGTTCGAAGAAGATTACAACAAATTCACAAAAGAGCAACACCTGTTTACAACAAAGATAGTCAAGTTCCAGGAGGATACTCTCATGGCACTTGCAACAAGCAAGGATATGGATCATTGGTATGAAATAGCGCAGTAAGCCATAGAGAGGCCTGAATACATTGATGCAGTTCAACAGGGCCAAAAAAAGGAAGAACATGACATCTAGGTGATGAGAAAAAGCAGCCTCGACCGCATGAAGTGATCAACCAAGTATTGGGCTAAGATGTCTCGAGAACCACATCAAGAAATTCAAGAGCAGTGGGTCAAATGCGAGAAACATTGGGGAAAGATCAACAAAGCAATGAAGGATATTGGACTCCCCGAGTTTGGGACCCTCGACGACTTCATTGACTTGCACGATATAGTCACATCGCACACCAAGAAAGATGCATTATGGGTTGAATTGCTAGTGAAGGTGACCGATGCAACTCCAGGACAAGTGCAAAGATTTATGGAAAATCCAACCAGAACTCAAACTGTGCTACAATTGTTAAATTCTAGTCTGGTGAAGTATCGGGCGCATGCGATATAATTCAGAGGATTTTACGCAGCTCCGATGGGACAACACATATTTCCATGGGCCCAAACTTGCAAAGAGTTGTTGATCAGTTGGTCTGAATATGAGAGTAGTCACCCTTTCAGGTAATATCTTGAGTTGAATGTCAAAGAAACTGTTAGAAGAAGATGCCACATGGAAAATTTTGTTTTGTTTAAACTACACTTAGCAATTATTTTCAGTTAAATTTTGGATTATAAATTAAGGCCTCAATTGATTAATTAGGGGCCGATGGTCATTGCAAGAACTCTTTATTTATGGTTGTTAAGAATTATTTTGATGCTCCCTTTAATTGAGAAGTCATTCTGGACCAAAGACGGAGTTATTTTCATCAAATGCATGTGTGATTGGGCTTGGAGAAGAACTATTTCCTATTCAGTTTCATGAACAGATGTTACAAGTAAGAGCTATCAACTATCTTGTCAACTTATTTGGTGCAATTGCTTCGCTATTCTTTTCTTTAATGATGAAGATGATGAATCATTGCGTGATGATGTGATGAATTATTATGGTAGATGAATTATTTTTCTTGCCATTTATCTCATCGCATATGTGTTTTCTTTCTGATAATTAGTGATCTCATACAATAATTGGATGCTCACGTGGTTAATTTATTAGTACTAGGCCTATGGTATAGAATTTTCATCTGCATGCTTGAGCAGCGGGTTATCCCAAGTTCAGCCTCTTCCCCATTAGTTAAAACTTAATCTTGTTTTGTTACCAAGTTGGTTTATACCGGCTTACACCTCAGATCGGTCCCACCTAAGAGAAAATACAAAAAGAGATAGTCCAAACTAAAGGAAGAGAATTCACAAGAAAACATAAATCCCATCGATAAATTGGTCGGGTCGCAAGATCTGGAGAACCATTCCAATCTAAACGTTGCACAGTCTAATTGGGCCTTGATGGAGGGTTTGGTTCCTACTGTTGAAACAAGGGATTTATGACCCATCAATATGTCCCGACAACGATGCCATGTTAGGTACCCAAATACAAGAGATACACTAAAATAAATGAGGAAAGAGGGAAGACCTCATGGGAAACCCCCCCGCCNCCTTCAAATTACAATGTATGTAAAAATAAGAACTACAGTTGCTAGGCAAGTGTGTCCTTCACTCCAAGATGACTTTGTAGAGAATGAAACTTTCTCTCAGTGAAAGTCTTGGTGAATATGTTTGTTGTCTGTTCTACTGAAGGAAAAAACTGTAGGTCGATGATCCCCTCGTGTACTAAGTCCCAGATGTAGTGCATGTGGATCTTAATGTGCTTCATCCGCTGCCTCTAAAATCGATCTTTGCATAACTTTACAGTGCTCTGGTTGTCACACCAGATGACGATTGACCAATGAAACTGAATTCCCAACTCAGTGAGAAAATGTTGTAGCCACATAGCTTGAATGGTTATGTTAACTACCCCTCTGTATTTTTCCTTGGCTAAAGATAGAGAAATGGTAGCTTGCTTCTTGCTTGAGCAACAAATAGGCTCAGAACCACGATTGAGTGAGTAACCAGATGTGGACTTGTGATCCATTCTATCACCAACCCAATTGGAATCAGTAAACCCGTTGAGATCTAATGTAGAGTTTTCTTAATAATGAATCCCAAAGGTGATGGTGCCTTGTATGTATCGAAGGATATGCTTTGCATCCTTCTAATGTAGCTCATGCAGCTCCTGTATGAACCTAGAAACTGCGCCAACTGCATATGAGAGGTTTGGCATGGGGTGTTTGAGATAGAAAAAGATCCCCACTAGCTCTTTGTACAGTGTGTTGTCAACCAATGGAGTCTCCCCACCATCCTCAAATTTGACTCCTGATAGGAAAGGAGTCATAGAAAACTTGCAATCTGTCATGTGAAATCTCTCAAGGCGATCTCATGCATACTTGGCCTGAGATAGTTTGATGCCTGATGCATCCTGACTGGTCTCGAGTCCAAGGAAGAAGTGTATCAGACCCATATCCATCATAAAAAACCTGTCATGTAGAATCCTCTTGACTGCAACAATTGTTGAAGTTGAGCAATTGATGATCAACAAATCATCAATGTATAGAACTAAGAGTAGAAGTGAATCATTCGTCCTAATCATGTAGACATTCGGGTCTGATTTACAATGTACAAAGTTCTTTGACAACAAGTAGGAATCCATCTTGGCATACCATGCCCTCGGAGCCTGCTTGAGGCCATAAAGTGACTTCTTCAGTCGACAGATCAAAGATGAGTCTTGTATAAATCCATGGGCCTGATCCATGTAGATCTCCTCAGAGATATCACCATGAATAAATGCATTCTTCACATCCATCTAATGAACTTCCCATCCCTTGGTTGTTGTAATGGAAAGTACCAATCATATGGAATCCATCTTCTCTACTGGAGTGAAGGTCTCATCATAGTCAATACCATGAACCTGCTGGAATCCTTTGGCAACAAGCCTGGCTTTGTAGCTACTAATTTGTCCATCTGTTTCACTCTTGGTCCTGTAGACCCCTCTACATATGAATATTTTCCTCCCAGAAGGAAGGGGAACCAGATCTCAAGTCTATTTCTTCAGAAGGGAGTTGTACTCATCCTGCATGGAGGATTCTAGAAAGGGATTTCCACAGCCTTTCCATAAGACTGTGGATCTAAAGACTAAACCAAGAAAAGATGCCTGGAGGGAAATGGTTCAGTGGAATTGAGTGCAACAAGAGGCTCCTCAAAATCAAATCAATTCCTCCTAGTATCGGATGGATCACCAATGATATCCCATGCATCTTGAAGAGTAGTTTGTGCCCACTTGGGCCTCTTCTNGGCTCTGCAAATGCATCTGGATGCTTTGACTCTACATATAACTATACTGACTCTGAATTTGAATCATCTCATTCCTATGAATCATAACTCTCATCTGAATAAGAGTTAGCATGTGCATGCTCATCATCTCAGACTGGTGGAAGAGTGAAGGTGTCTGCATATGGCTGCTGAGGTACATGTGAGACACTTTCCTCGAATTAGACACTACACTCAATGATAAGTCGGTCTGAGGAAAGATCAATAAGATAATATCCATTCACACCGTTGGGGTATCCAACAAAAATTCCCTTAGTGCTATGTGGATCAAGTGCCTTCCTCTTTTCATAGGAAATCCTATCCCATGCACGTGAACCGAAAATGTGAAAGTGGGTCACTTCCGGTTTGAGGCCGATCCAAACCTTGTAGGGGCTCTTATCCTTGACAGATCTATGGGGAGATCTGTTTTGGATGTATGTTACACAATTAAGTGCTCCAACCCATAGTCTCTGTGGTAGTGACTTTTCAGGCAACATGCAAGATGCCATCTCCTTTAGAGATCTATTTTTCTACTCAACAACTCTGGTTTGTTGCGAAGTATAGGGAACTGTGTGCTGCAACTGAATCCTTTCCTCATGAAAAAGATTATGGATCTCATGATTTACATACTCTCCCCCATTATCAATTCAGAGGACTTTGATCTTTTTTTTGGACTGTGTCTCAACCAGGGATTTGAAATCTTTGAGGTGTTGAAAGACCTCAGATTTTTTCATGAGAAAGTAGATCCAAGTAAAACGTGAGAAATCATTTAAAAAAATGAGAAAAACCTCACTTTGTTAATGAATGGATGTGGAAAAGGACCCATAAGGTCAATGTGGATCAGATCCAAAGGTATGGGAGCTCGCTGAGACTTTCCTTTGTCAAATCTCTCTTGAGGGTGTTTTTTGATAACACATCCCTCACACACTCCCTTGGATAAATGGATGTTTGGTAGACCATCCACCAATATTTTCTTGCTAATTTGTTGCATGTATCTGAAATTCAAATGTCCAAACCTTTTGTGCCATATCTACTACTTTCATTAGCATGAGTAAGCAGTAAAGAAGAATCAGGTTCAATGAATTAATAAAATGTATACAATCTAGACTGACGATTTACCTCATTGGTAGGAACCCTGGAGTTTATTTGCATGTTGTAGATGTCCAAAAAAATTGTTGTGAATATGACTTTCTTTCCGGTGTCAGAATTCGTCATTTGATATATGGAGAGAAGGTTGAAAAAAAGTTTGGGAACATGCAACACATTTTCGAAGATTTCATTAGTGAGTTCAATCCTTCCTTTTCTGGTGACTTTGACAGAAGAGTTGTCCCCCATCAAAATATGAGGACCTTTGCATGCATCCAATGAAGAATATATTTATTTTGATGCATCCATGTGATGTGATGCTCCTGAATCTACGATCCAAGCATCGGGAGATGATTTTATCGAAATCAAGGCATGGCTAGAATTTCCTTTCTTGGAATTCAGATCTTCTGGCTTCTTCTTCTTGGCACCCTCGGGAATGCGATCTCCAAGGTTTTTCTTTCTAAAATATTTCCGACATTAGATCTATTTTCTTTTGCATGAATGCGGATTTTGGATGGAATCCTTTGTGACAGTACGAGCATTTCTCCCCTTTTCTTCCTTTTTCCCCTTTGGATCCGGAGGCATTAGTGAAGGGTTTTGTGTACCCTTCATTCTTCGGATGTGCATGAGATTTCCATTTATATTTATATTTATATTTCTGATATTTGTGGCTGCCATCATGCATAGTGAGTGCATGCACCTTTGCGCCTTTGATTGTGCCCATGTTGATGAGCTTTGTTTTCTCTTGTATTAGTGCTTCGATAAATTACTCAAGAGAAGGCATCTTCCAGGTGGCTCCAGAGGCGAATATGACAGAATGGAATGTGGATACGAATACAAATAATTTGGTACCAATCTTGGAGACAATGGTGAGAACCATTTTTTTTCCCTCCAATTTATCAACCCCGCAAGCTTTGAGTTGCAACCGTAAATCCTTGAATTTTGTAAAGAAATCTTGGATATTGTCGAAGCTTTTTGGATCCAATGTGAGAATATCTACCTCCAACATGTGTCCCCTCATATCATCATATTTTCCAAAGATCCCTTCCAAGGTGGTCCAGTATTCATTGGGAGTCTTACAGGAAGATATATGAAAAAGGAGATCGGGAGAAATAAGACTACAAATTGCTATGAGTGCCTCATCCATGCGATTTAAGTACTTGGATTTTTCTATAGCTGATGTTGATTTTGTATCTATATTCAAGGTTAACCTGTACAACCCTATGGTTCGGATATGTATGGCTATTTTCTCCTTCCATGCAAAATAGTTGTAAGGTGTAAGAATGAATTCTTTTTGGAAATCCATCTTTCCGCTGTCTTCAATCTTTTGTACCTGCAAAAAAATTTGGTGTATCTTTTTATTAGCAGTCTGTGGGCTCTGATACCATGTAAATCTATTGAACCTGCATAGAATAAATATAGATAAAAAATAATACACACATTTGCAGAGACAATTTGAGAAAGAAGAAGGAGAGAAAGAATAGAATAATTCTCATTAACCTTTATGAATAATTTACAATAGATATAGGATACTTGAGTAACTAATGAGACATAGTGGTAGTATAGAATGATCTGGGAACACACCAGTAGTTACAGGAGTGAACTGTCACCTATTCTAGTCTCTCTGGTAGTTACGGGAGTGAACTGCCACCCAGATGAGTTAACTAGTCAATGTGTCTTCAGTTAACTGACTGAAACAAAGTTTAGTGAGGAGTAGATCAAGGAATCAAGGGTAATGCGCTAGTCTGGTAATGAAACCAAGTCAAGTGTGCATTATCATGGTGGTGTTCCCAATGTTGCATGGTGACAAAACCAATGCACCATCTAAAATCAAGTCAACTAGTCAAACTAAAGTGTCAACTGAAAGAGAATATTCTTTAGGTGGAATATTCTCCCCTAAAATATAGAATACCGGATAAAGCTTGTTATCGCGCAGTTTTCATTTTAGGTTACAAGGCTAAAGGATAAGGGTCAAACTGGCGTAACAGGAACCTCCCCACCCAATGTCACCTCGATGGGGGGCTCTTTCTGTTTAGGGAGGGTAGCCCAAGGGAGACGTCCTCGGTAACCTGGGGTTTGAAGAGGCAAAGAGTAAAAGGTCAAAAGTTAAGGTTATCCCTCCTCGCAGGTTACCACTAGTATCAGATATTCCAGCTAATCAGCCAATAAAGAAGTGAAGTCCCTATTGAGAACACCTGCCCGGAACAAGACAATAATAACACAATATGTATATATATATATATATTTGCAGGTTATAATTCAAAGGGTTAATACTTCTTGACTATATGATTTCATTCAATAAGAAATATAATAGATAAGATGAGGTCAACGTTTTACTAATTAGCTAACGAAAATCACCAATTCATCAATATCTATCACAAGATGACCAAGCCAACAGTATTTTCTATCAACAATGGATTAATAAAGGCATGACATCATCATTAATTGTTGAGTTAGAAGGGTTGTTACGTCAAGTATGACATCAGCCCTAGTTAGTGGCATTAGGGTTAGTTAGGGTTTCAAAATTTGAGAGTTTGAAAGATGATTTTACACACAATAAGCTCAACGTTGGAAAGAATACCAGTTCCTTAGGGTAATATGGAGTCAAAAGCAAGGCCAAAGATCTCAGGAGGATTTTAAAATGGAAAGACAGGAGGGTAGGGTTCCAAGGTGTTGCAATGGCAGGGCCTTGGGAACAAAACCCTAAGGGAAGGAGGCTCACTCTGGTGTTGCTTAAGCAAGGCCTCGTGCTCCTTCCTCTTTCTCTAAATGCACTTGGCAAAATGACTAGCTTTAAAACACAGGTCTAAGAGAGAAAATGTTGCAGGAGCAAGGTTTTCAAACCCTAGAAGGTTAAAACCCTAGGTGTAGACTTAACTAGGCCTAGGACATCTCCTCTATTCAACTTATAACTTTAATGCTAACTCAGAAAAAGGGAGACAAGTGTAGCAACGACTAGGCTTTATCTTCCTTCATCAATGGCTAAAACAATTTCTCAAGCATGGGGACATATAGCAATGACCTACTAGTGTGCTTGCTACCTAGGGTTTCAAGATTCAGCAATATAATAGCAATATAATAGCAAATGTAAGAAATTAATCCTACAACCATTCACTTAAGAAGTTTTGCATGAAAAATTCACTTACATATCATGAAGAATGCATAATCAAACCCTAGTTGTAAACATTCCATGAGAGAAACACCATAAATGCCAAGAGAAATCCTCCAATAAGAGTTGCGCCTCACTTCCAAGACCAAAAATACCAAGCAAAAGGCTAAAAGATAGTCTCTCAAAAGAGAGCAAGTTGTGTTATGTCTAAAATGAGGAGAAACGTCCTCTATTTATACCAAACCATGACCTTTGAATTAAAATTTAGGTCATTAAAACAGCCGGCAAGGCTGACTACCAAACTTACACTGTTTTTTCATTAATTGCTAGAAAAATGTCATAATATGAGCAAAAAGAGGGACGTCAAGCCCTCCTGAGGGAGACGTTGGCCCTTTTTGGGCACTTCCAGCATCCTGAAGCTAGATGTTGGCCCTTCCAGGGCTCCTCTAAGTTGCCACATGTGCCAAACAACCTCATCACACTGCCACACGCTCAGAATAATGTTCTGCTTTCCTGGGTGACGTCCTGTCCATCAAAGGCAAATGTTCCGTCTGCTATGGGTGATTCCCCCTAGGCTGGGCTCTGCCAAAGTGTCCTGGGTGGAACGTCCTTCTTTCTTCTCGTGCAAGGGCTCATCATAACGTTGTCCTGTCTCTGCCATCCAACCACCATCTGATAGGCTCTTCATCCCCATGGAGGTCTAAGCTAATCATATCCCCATGTGCACCAGTCCACTGGTACCTGTCCATCGGGTACGGTCCTGAACATCAAAAACTACGCCCTCCATGGACTCATAAGTCCTCAGGATCATAGCGATGTCAATCATGTTTCATCATTAAATTTATCAAATACATGCATAAAATCCCTAGCATATCATCTAGTAGCTCGAAGACCTTACACTGATCTACAATACAAAGTTGAAGAAATAGACAAAACAACAAATTGGGCCAATATACACAAGAAAAGGAAAGTTTCCACAGAAGATCATTCAAGCCATGTACATGAAATGGTATGGTTTAAGGATGTCCAGTCATAGTGAAGACCAGGGGTGGGTATTGTCCGTGGATGCCTTTGTAGAAGGTGAGTTGTACCCGTCATGGATGCACTTTTTCCAAGCCCCTTTATTGCCTTTATTCTTCATTTATTGCTTTTCTTTCTTTTTTACTTCAAGGTTTGACCAGAGGACACTGTCTTGGCATGGTGACCAG
>SNQJ01S0054825.1:44697-76038 GCA_010110895.2 Picea sitchensis | reverse complement strand
ACTTCTTGACTATCTGATTTCATTCAATAAGCAATATAATAGATAAGATGAGGTCAATGTTTTACTAATTTGCCAATGAAAATCACCAATTCATCAATATCTATCACAAGATGAACAAGCCAACAATATTTTCTATCAACAATGGCTTAATAAAGTCATGACATCATCATTAATTGTTGAGTTAGAAGGGTTTCTGCGTCAAGTATGACATCATCCCTAGTTAGTGGCATTAGGGTTAGTTAGGGTTTCAAAATTTGAGAGTTTGAAAGATGATTTTACACACAACAAGCTCAACGTTGGAAAGAATACTAGTGCCTTAGGATAATATGGAGTCAAAAGCAAGGGCAAACATCTCAGGAGGATTTTAAAATTTAAAGACAGGATGGTAGGGTTCCAAGGTGCTGCAATGGCAGGGCCTTGGGATCAAAACCCTAAGGGAAGGAGGCTCACTCTGGTGTTGCTTAAACAAGGCCTCATTCTCCTTCCTCTTTCTCTAAATGCACTTGGAAAAACGGCTATCTTTAAAACATAGTTCTAAGGGAGAAAATGTTGCAGGAGAAAGGTTTTCAAACCCTAGGTGTAGACTTAACTAGGCGTAGGACGTCTCCTCTATTCAACCTATAACTTTAATGCTAACTTAGAAAAAGGGAGACAAGTGTAGCAATGGCTAGGCTTTATCTTCCTTCATCAATGGCTAAAACAATTTCTCAAGCATGGGGACATATAGAAATGACCTACTAGTGTGCTTGCTACCTAGGGTTTCAAGATTCAGCAATATAATAGCAAATGTAAGAAATTAAGCCAACAACCATTCACTTAAGAAGTTTTGCATGAAAAATTCACTTACATATCATGAAGAATGCATAATCAAACCCTAGTTGTAAACCTTCCATGAGAGAAACACCATAAATGCCAAGAGAAATCCTCCAATAAGAGTTTTGCCTCACTTCCAAGATAAGAAATACCAAGAAAAAGGCTAAAAGATAGTCTCTCACAAGAGAGTGAGTTGTGTTATGTCTAAAATGACGAGAAACGTCCTCTATTTATACCAATCCATGACCTTTGAATTAAAATTTATGTCATTAAAACAGTCAACAAGGCTGACTACCAAATTTACACTGTTTTTTCATTAATTGCTAGAAAAATGTCATAATATGAGCAAAAAGAGGGACGTCAAGCCCTCCTGAGGGAGACATTAGCCCTTTTTGGGCATTTCCAGCATCCTGAAGCCAGATGTTGGCCCTTCTAGGGCTCCTCCAAGCTACCACATGTGCCAAACAACCTCATCACACTGCCACATGCTCAGAATACCGTCCTGCTTTCCTAGCTGACGTCCTGTCCATCAAAGGAAAACATTCCATCTGTTGTGGGTGATTCCCCCTAGGCTGGGCTCTGCCAAAGTGTCCTGGGTGGAAATTTCTTCTTTCTTCTCGTGCAAGGGCTCATCATAACGTTGTCATGTCTCTTCCATCCAACCACCATCTGATGGGCTCTTCAGCCCCATGGAGGTCCGAGCTAATTATATCCCCATGTGCACTGGTCCATTGGTACCTGTCCGTTGGGTACGGTCCTACACATCAAAAACTACGCCCTCCATGGGCTCATCAGTCCTTGGGATCATAGCGATGTCAATCATGTTTCATCATTAAATTTATCAAATACATGCATAAAATCCCTAGCATATCATCTAATATTTCAAAGACCTTACACTGATCTACAATACAAAGTTGAAGAAATAGATAGAACAACCCATTGGGCCAATATCCACAAGAAAAAGAAAGTTTCCACAGAAGATCATTCAAGCCATGTACATGAAATGGTATGGTTTAAGGATGTCCAATCATAGTGAAGACCAGGGGTGGGTATTGTCCGTGGGTGCCTTTGTAGGAGGTGAGTTGTACCCATCATGGATGCACTGTTTCCAAGCCCCTTTATTGCCTTTATTCTTCATTTATTGTTTTTCTTTCTTTTTTACTTCAAGGTCTGACCAGAGGACACTGCCTTGGCGTGGTGACCAGAGCTGAAAGTGTTACCCACTGGTATTTTCACAGAAATGATAAGGCTGGCTCGTGATGATACCCCCTTTCCCTTGGCCATGCAACCAAAGTTCATTGCCCTGGCATGGTGACCAGCTAATGGCAATGTCATACTGCTAGATACCTATGAACATAATGGGTCAGCTCGTGATGAGACCTCCCATCCTCTTGGTTAGGTCTTGTTTTTTGTTATTTTTCTTCAAGTCCCTTTTGTTTCTTATCGAGAGGCCTTTTATTGCCTTCTTGGGGATCCCTGGGTGAAGCATCTCTAGGTTTTATTTCCTATGGATTTTATCTTTTACCAGTTGCTTTTACACCCTAGGCCTTTAGCCCCTTCTTCCCACAGGACGAAGTGTAACCCCTCAAGTTTGTCATCCTAATGCCCGGACTAGGGGAATGGGATGGATGTATGGGAGATAAGATGTAAAGTGATAGTATGGTAGGAGCGGATGATGGATCTTCAAATCCCCCCTGGTGGCTAACCAAAACCCATGAATACAAGCTTGCTAGGTCACCCTGTTAATCCCCCAAACAATGGTCAAGTGGGTTAGTGTAAGATCCAAGCAATTATCAGAAATGTAAGGAATCTGATGCATATATAAGAAGGTTATAACGATCAAACATGACATATACCATGATACCTAGACCAATTACCTCATGAAGCAAGAGTCTTCTCTGATGCAAGTCCAAGCCGATGGTGATGGAAGCTGCTGCTGCTGATAGGACAAGTCTGGCGAAGAAGAAGAAGGATGGGCCCTCCAGGGCCATGATCAGGTCAATCTTGCTCTCGGTACTCCNTTATTGTTTTTCTTTCTTTTTTACTTCAAGGTCTGACCAGAGGACACTGCCTTGGCGTGGTGACCAGAGCTGAAAGTGTTACCCACTGGTATTTTCACAGAAATGATAAGGCTGGCTCGTGATGATACCCCCTTTCCCTTGGCCATGCAACCAAAGTTCATTGCCCTGGCATGGTGACCAGCTAATGGCAATGTCATACTGCTAGATACCTATGAACATAATGGGTCAGCTCGTGATGAGACCTCCCATCCTCTTGGTTAGGTCTTGTTTTTTGTTATTTTTCTTCAAGTCCCTTTTGTTTCTTATCGAGAGGCCTTTTATTGCCTTCTTGGGGATCCCTGGGTGAAGCATCTCTAGGTTTTATTTCCTATGGATTTTATCTTTTACCAGTTGCTTTTACACCCTAGGCCTTTAGCCCCTTCTTCCCACAGGACGAAGTGTAACCCCTCAAGTTTGTCATCCTAATGCCCGGACTAGGGGAATGGGATGGATGTATGGGAGATAAGATGTAAAGTGATAGTATGGTAGGAGCGGATGATGGATCTTCAAATCCCCCCTGGTGGCTAACCAAAACCCATGAATACAAGCTTGCTAGGTCACCCTGTTAATCCCCCAAACAATGGTCAAGTGGGTTAGTGTAAGATCCAAGCAATTATCAGAAATGTAAGGAATCTGATGCATATATAAGAAGGTTATAACGATCAAACATGACATATACCATGATACCTAGACCAATTACCTCATGAAGCAAGAGTCTTCTCTGATGCAAGTCCAAGCCGATGGTGATGGAAGCTGCTGCTGCTGATAGGACAAGTCTGGCGAAGAAGAAGAAGGATGGGCCCTCCAGGGCCATGATCAGGTCAATCTTGCTCTCGGTACTCCATGTCTAGGACCTGTGGGCCTCGAGACATGATCTCCTAGTTATCCCTAGAGATCAGGGATAACAAAGCCTAATGGACAAGGAAAAACCCTAGGAAAAATAAATCCTAGGTGTGTGTGAAGTAACTCCAACAGGGAACTTCATGAAACTTTTCCTTATCTTGACATTAAAAATGTTCCTCGATACCCAATTTGCTTTTCTCTAGACTGGGGGGATAATTTTCCAAAATTTTATGATAGTCCAAATTTGGCCATTACTCATGTTGTAAATGTTTTGAAGTATGTTTTAGAGAAAAATGTGACACATAAATATGTGCTAATAAAATTGTTTTTATTATCTTTGTAAACAAGGAAAAATAATTGGGTTAACCATACTCTAAATCCAATGAATATATCCTCTATTACAATCGTCATTGAATAATTTATCAAATGGTGGGCCCCGATAACTCAAAGGTATGAAGATATTCTCCATGATATCCTAGTGGCCCTCCAAAGGGAAGGGTTATTTTCTAACCTTGTTGAAGAAGATTAATAATTAAGTGGGGAACAAGAAGTTTAAGAGGAGATTCATGAAGGGGGTTTCCAAACCCTCGAAGAGAAGAAAGAATCACCTCATGATTCCATTAAATACGATTAAGAATTGAAAGGTGAAAAAGACAATGAAGAAAGAATTCACAAGGAAGATTACTAAGATTAGGAAGTAGACCACAAGTTGCCTCATGAATCTATTGAAAAGAAGGTGTTTATGTTGAAGACAAATTCTATGAAGGAATTCCTACTAAGAATGCCCCTCCTCATTAAGACAAGGCATTGGTATTTTCTCCTACATTTTATGAATATGAAGCCACTCAAACTTTCCTCCTTCCTGCACATGAATACTAGGAAGTGGTAAGTTGCACTCCTTTCCAAATATTATTCCTATGATACATCCTCTTGTTAATTGGAAAGTGAAGGATTCTTGGATGAAGCCTTGGATGTATGAGACCTTTCATTCAGTGGTATAAGTGAAGATATACTTGAAGATATTGATGATTTTTTGTGTTGGGAGATGTAAATGGGAAATGAGTTGTTTCATTTTTTATGGAAATCCTATTTGTGACATTGAATGTTGTTTTAAAATAAATAATATAAAATTTGTTCCTTTAGAAAAACCACATGTGACTGCTAATGAACAGATGTTTTAAAACATGAAGATGGCATGATTACAGACTTGTTCCAACCACCCAAGGGTGAATCGTTACAACACTCTCATGATGGTTTTTTGTCATACCCTCGAAGTTGTGGTATATATCATTTTGAGCACTTGGATCTATCCTATGAAGAAGGATTTCAACCATCCATGTGCTCAACCTTTGATTAAAATGAAGTTGTGATTTTCTCAGGATAGTTAGATATTCATGCTACATATTGCCATCCACCTTCTCTTTCCTCTTCCTTCAGGCTCTGGTTGGGAATTGTGTCTTACATGATGATTTTTCCATAGGGTAGGATTGTTTTCATATTAAGGATTTTGGCATGGATTTTTAGCCACATGTGGAAAGGAAACATACCTTGCATTGGGAGCAATTTTTTTTTCTCTAGGACTAATATTGCATCCTCTTCTTCTATGGGAAATTGTAAGATTTTATTTAGATTCCTTTTGATTCCTTATCGATCTTCAGGGGTTATCCTCATAGTTGAATATGAGGATCCTCTCTCGCCCAGTTTTTGCAGCCCTACCCAAGGATGGATAAATGAAGCTTGTGAATATTCCTCCTTTCATGAATTTTTCCCTCCCTCACATCCCCATGAGTTGAATTATATGATTGAGTGTAGTGTAGCGATTGTTTCAAGTCATGATTATTATACTTTTTATGTGGTTCGTAATTAAGCACAAGGATAGACATATTGATAAAATATTGGGATGGCTTTGTTGGTTATATGACTTTACCTATATTCCATTGTCTTAGCTTAGAGTAGGTAGGTAGGCTAGGTAGGTCATGTTGTGTTCTTCCCTTGTTTTTGATTCAGGAGCATCACTCCAAGCCGGCTATGCGTTAGCCAACCAACACATCAAAGCGCGCATTCAATGGAGGAGAGAGGCACATCCCTCTCGTTTTTCAAATTTTGAATTTGAGTTAAATGATTGTAAGGCTGAAGAGCCAAAGCTGTGCCTTTGATCAGGCTGTCGTTAATGCCACTTTAATAACTGACAGGTAGAAGGGGATCTAATTCCAATACGGATTAGATGGCCCATTCAATGTAATTGAATGTAATTAATGAGAGTTGGTGAGATGGAGGGAAGATCTCAAAAATCCCCCTCATGTAAAATATCTTGGCATCTTATTTTTGGAAAAGGGAGCGTTAGTAGAGATAGGTTAGAGAAGAGAGATCCAAGACTCTATTGCAGTCCAAGCTCGAACACATTGTAATCAAGCATTCAAATTAATACAAAGAGCAGTTTTTCCTGCATGAGATTCTTTGTGTGTTTATGTGTTTATGGATGAATGCCATATATGTGTTTATTAAATGCTAAAGATGTATGTTAGATGTACATTTCTAGGTTACAGATGGGATTCGTTGTCTGTTGGGTTCTTTTATTTCAGTTCTAGTTCTTTGTGGTTTCATGCAAGAGGTTGTATGACAGAACACTGTGGGTTATGTAAGTCAGTGCATAGAGTGCACTTTTGAATTCTGCGGAATTTGGACAGATTTGTGCCAAGAGGGCGCACCAGAGGACGTATTACACCCAAGGAGAAGCCTCAAGGTTGTTGAACATCTTGAAGGTAAGATTGTGCAGAGGAAGACACAGAGAAGATAGAATTTCTAAGAATTTTGTGAGGCTCTGCCAAGAGGGCATTGAGAAAATGCACATGATGCATTCAGGAGAACTCTATTTTGAGTTCAATGAGAATACAGAGTAACTGAGGATTCTGGAGAACTCTGCAAGGAGGGCATTGAGTTGGTACAAGTGTGCACAGAAGGACTCTTTCAAGTTTCGAGATAGGAGAAGTGTCAAGGAGAAAGACACTCACAGAGTTTCTGAATACTTTGTTTGTTTAGCAAGGAGTGCTTTAGCAAGAAGTTTCCAAGAGGGCACCAAATTCCCCTTTGAAGGGAGAGAAAAGGGTTAATTCCCTTAGAGGTTTGAGCAGGAAAAGCTCAGGATGGATAGCACAGTTGTGTGCAAGCACCCTGCAAGGGGTGTAGAGGTCGAGAAACCCTTTGAGGTTTCATAGTGGACAAAGCTCAGGAGGGACAACGTTCCTAGGTTACAGGCGATACCCAAGGTCACAGGGTTTGTAGAGAAAGAAAAGGTCGAGGCCTTTGAAACTTTGAAAATCTTCCAAGGGAAATAAAGAAGGGAATGCTCGATGTAGAGCACAACTACCGTTAGATCAATTGGAGAGAAAGAGATCTAAACTGTCAGATATTGTACAAAGACCTGATAGTCATCGAATCTAGAGGAAAGCAAATAGAGTTTAATCTCTAGGAGTGTGTGTAGGGGAGTAGTTGAAATGGATGGTGAAGACACTTTGTGGAAGAGGTGTCGAAGTTGCGAGATCCGTTGATCTCGTGCTAGAATTTCCCATATCGGAGTATGGGGTTTTGAGCGATAAAGGATTGTGGAGTCGCTGCATCGCGAACTCCTGGTTCGCGAAATCCTGAAATAATCTAGACTGTTAGATCTGAATCAACGAGGATCGGTGATCTCGCATGAGAATTCACACATCGAAATTCAAGAATCGGAGTTTTGAAAGGTAAGGAAACTCTCTGCTATGGATTTTCGTGAGTTGTGAAATCTCGAAGAGAGAAAGGAATAGGACCCAATCCTTGGCGGAGGGTCATATGGCCCCATAGAGTTGAGGTACAATAACCATTGGGCCCCAATCGGGTTTCGGGGTTTTAGGACTCAAGAGGTAGAGTTGCATGGTCAACACAACTCTCGAAATCACGAAGACAGAAATGTCGAAAGGTGGGTCCCAAGTATTAGCCAGAGGATACATGCAGCAGAAGTCAAAGGAGTGTTCGAGGTTTTGGGGAAATCCCTGAAAGGATGTGGGCCGTCGATCTAGTTGGATCATAGTCATTGGTTCAAGAGGGACATGGATCGTTGATCTCTCAACAGAGATATTTCAGCATTTTGGTTACCGGGGATACAAAGGGTAAGAGTTGGGTCTCTTGACCGAAGAAATCCTGAAAGGATCCAAACTGTCAGATCAGGGGGGGCTCACAGTCATTGATCTCCCTTTGGAGTAGAACTTCAGAGATTTTGGAGTTTCGGGGTTTCGGCATTTCGACAATTCCGAGGACAAGGAGCAGGGCACTTTGTGTTGAAAACAACGAAGTCGTGAAATGCGATGTGTCTTTGGAGTAGGGTTGTGGTCATGGGGAAAGTAGTCACATGGATCAAGATTTGGGTAGGAGCTAATCGTCATTGAGCCCATTTCATCATTTCGACATTTCGACATTTTAACATTCGAGGATTGAAGAGTCAGAGACTCGACATCAGGATTTGCAAAGTCATGAAATGCAAAAAGCGCCTCTTGGCTTAGCCAAAGGTCATATCTGGTGGCCATGTGGAGGTGAAGACTCATGCCTAGTTCACGTTGTGCAGGTGGGGTTTTTGTGAAGGACCTGTGGATCAGATTCATGGGGTTCTAGTGAGGGCCCGAAAGAACTATTTTAGTTCTTTGGATTCGAAGAAGATCGATCCTGTGCGGATCTTGGCCCGAGGGTCGGGGGTCTACATCAAGTGGTATCAGAGCCACTTTCTGTTTATAGACTGCAGGCAGAGGGAGGTAGAATAGATAAATTAAATACTATGATACACACCATCAAGTGGTATCAGAGCTTCTTTCTGTCAATATATTGCAGGCAGAGGGAGCCAGAGGAAAAAGGAAGGCAAGTGTTGAAACTATGCGGTGATTGTTCGCAGACACTCAACAATCAATAGACAGTCAGGTCGACTGTAAGGAGAGGTTAGAAGAACTCATGGTTGTAGAGTGACAACAACAAGTTTTCCAGAAGGGCAGACAGGAACAGGAAGATGGCTACTGAAGGCCATGGACATTGTGGAAATTAAAACCATCAGCAGAAGGGGAAAGATGAGATGGATAAAGAACTCACCGAGATAAGAGAGAGGATGGAAGAGATTGCACTACAGGTGCAACAGAGTGCAAAGACACATTGGGTGTATGAATGGCCTTTGAGGAAGAAGGTGAAGTGGTCAGTCAAGGAGTTGGCCAAAATACAACAAAGGCTATTGAAAATATGGCTGAGGTATGTTGAAAGCCTCAGAGACATAGAGGAAGTGGTTCATGTGTGTGAACCAAAAGTTGGGAGAAATCTCAGTGATGATGAGGAGAAGAGATCACTGGAAGATCTCGTGAACTTCCAGGAAGGCAGTGGAAAAAGTTCATATTGTCATATGGGCAATGTGATGGGATCATTAGAGGATCTCATAGACTGCCAGGTGGGCAGGGCAGAAATCCCATATTGCCAAGTGGGTAAAGGAGAGCATATGAGACTTTCTGAAAGTCTTATGAACTCAGAGGTGAGTTCATGTAAGCAAGAAGAGATGATGGTGAAGGAGGATCAGAAATGTCTTCCGTTCATTGGAGGAATTGAGATATTCCTTCCACTTAGCCCAATTGAGGTGAGAGCCTATGTTATAGATACAACAACAGCAGGAGAAGGACAACCAACAATGACTGTCATAAAGGGAGAAGAAGAGGAGCACACAGTTGACATGCTCACTCCATGGGAGATGGAGCTGGAGATGTTGGAGGATTGGATGAACCATCCAAAGCCAATAGATGACTTCCATGAATAGACAATCATGCAGATGTTAGCAGAGGATCATTCTAAGGAATCGCTCAGAATTTTCAGCCAGGGAGATGAACAGATGATAACTGCAATGCCGAGGCATGCAATAGAAGAAGAAGGAGAATTCAAGTCTGAGGAGCAGCTGGAGGAAGCTTAAGTTCAACCAACACAAGGGGAAATGGCAGAAGAAACTATATCATAGAAGGTGATTGAACAACATGTCAGTCAAGAAAATAAGACTGCAGAGATGAATTCTACAGCAAGGTGGCAAGTTGAGGCCACAGGGGAAAACAACATGGGATATCTAGTTGATCGACCCATTTGCAAGGAAGAAGTGCAGCCGAGGAGACTGTATAAAGGGGGCTAGCCACTGCAATAGCTGGATGAGATAATTGAGGAGATCAGAAGGCTGATGATGATGATCTGATCAACAAAAGAGGTCAACAAAGGGAAGCTAAGTAGAGGAGAACCTGCCATAGCAACAAGGCAACAACAGCAGCGAAGCGATGGAGTGGATGGATAGCTCCAAAGAAATGTTTGGGATCCAAGTGGATTTCAACAACGATGGTGGGAAGCTCATGAGCAAGAGCTCATGAATTTTTCATAGCAGAGGAGTATGATGCAGGAGCATCACTCCAAGCCAGCCACGCGCCAGCCAGCCAACACATCAAAGCACGCATTCAATGGAGGAGAGAGGCGCAACCCTCTCATTTTTCAAATTTTGAATTTGAATTAAATGATTGTAAGGCCGAAGAGATAAAGTCGTGCCTTTGAGAAGGTTGTAGTTAATGTCACTTTAATAGCTGACAGGTAGAAGGGGATCTAACTCCAATTTGGATTAGATGGCCCATTCAATGTAATTGAATGTAATTAATGAGAGTTGGTGAGATGGAGGGAAGAGCTCAAAGAGCCCCCTCATGTAAAAGATCTTGGCATATTATTTTTGGAAAAGGGAGAGTCACTAGAGATAGGTTAGAGAAGAGAGAGTCGAGACTCTGTTGCAGTCCGAGCTTGAACACATTGTAATCAGGCATTCAAATTAATACAAAGAGTAGTTTTTCCTGCATGAGATTCTTTGTGTGTTTATGTGTTTATGGATGAATGACATATATGTGTTTATGATATGTTGTAGATGTATGTTATATGTACATTTGCAGGTTACAAATATGATTCATTGTTTGTTGGATTCTTTGATTTCAAGTTTGGTTCTTTGTGGCTTCATGCAAGAGGTTGCATGAAAGAACACTGCGGGTTCTGTAAGCCAGTGCATATAGTGCACATCTAAATTCTGCGAAATTTGGACAGAGTTGTGCCAAGAGGGTGCACCAGAGGAAGTATTAGACCCAGGGAGAAGCCTTAAGGTTTATGAACACCTTGAAGGTAATATTGTGCAGAGGAAGACACAGAGAAGACAAAATTTTTTAGAATTTTGTGAGGCTCTACCAAGAGGGCATTGAGCAAATGCACATGATGCATTGAGGAGAACTCTATTTTGAGATCAGTGAGAAGATAGAGTCACTAAGGATTCTGGAGAACTCTACTAGGAGGGCATTGAGTTGGTGCAAGTGTGCATAGAAGGACTCTTTCGAGTTCTGAGATAGGAGAAGTGTCAAGGAGAAAGACACTCACATAGTTGTTGAATACTTTGTTTTTTCAGCAAGGAGTGCTTGAGTAGGAATTTTCCAAGAAGGCACCAAATTCCCCTTTGAAGGGAGAGAAAAGGGTTGAGTCCCTTAGAGGTTCGAGCAGGAAAAGCTCAGGATGGATAACACAGTTGTGTGCAAGGACCCTGCAAGGAGCGCAGAGGTCGAGAAACCCTTTGAGGTTTCAGAGTGGACAAAGCTAAAGAGGGACAACGTTCCTAGAATACAGGTGAGACCCAAGGTCATAGGGCTCACAGAGAAAGCAAAGGCCGAGGCCTTTGAAAATTTGAAAATCTTCCAAGGGAAAGGAAGAAGGGCATGCTCAACGTAGAGCACAACTGTCGTTAGATCAGGTGGAGAGAAAAGGATATGAACCGTCAGATCTTGTACAAAGACCCGATAGTCATCGGATCTGGAAGAAAGAACATGGATTTTAACCTCTGGGAGTGTGCACAGAGGAGTAGTTGAAACGGACAGTGAAGACACTTCATGGAAGAGGTGCCAAAGTTGCGAGAGTCATTGATCTTGCACTCAAATTTCCCGTATCATAGTTCAGGGTTTGGAGTGGCAAAGGATTGTGGAGTCATTTCATCACGAACTCCTGGTTCGCGAAATACCGAAAGAATCTAGACTGTTAGATCCGGATCAACGAGGATCGTTGATCTCGCATGAGAATTCACACATCAGAATTCGGGAATCGGAGTTTCGAAATGTAAGGAAACTCTCTGCTGTGGATTTTCGTGAGTCGCAAAATCCCGAAGAGTGAAAGGAATAGGACCCAATCCTTGGCGGAGGGTCATTTGGCCCCATAGAGTTGAGGGACAATAGCAGTTGGGCCCCAATTGGGTTTCATGGTTTTGGGACTCAAGATGTAGAGTTGCATGGTCAACACAACTCCTGAAATCACGAAGAGAGAAATGTTGAAAGGTGGGTCCCAAGTATCAGCCAAAGGATACGTGCGACAGAAGTCAAAGGAGCAGTCGAGGTTTCAGGGAAATCCCTGAAAGGATGTGGGCCGTCGATCCAGTTGGATCGTAGTCGTTGGTTCAAGAGGGACATGGACTGTTGATCTCTTAGCAGAGATATTTCGGCATTTCGGCTATCAGGCATACAAAGGGTAAGAGTCAGGAATCTTGACCCACGAAATCCCGAAAGGATACAAACTGTCTAATCAGGGGAGGCTCATAACCTTTGATATCCCTTTGGAGTAGAACTTTGGAGATTTCAAAGTTTCGGGGTTTCAACATTTCGGCAATTTCGAGGACAAGGAACGGGGCACTTTGTGTTGAAAACCCTAAAGTCACGAAATGGGATGTGTCTTTGGAGTAGGGTTGTGGTCAAGGAGGAAGCAGTCACATGGACCAAGATTTGGGTAGGAGATAATTGTCATTGAGCCCATTTCGACATTTCTACATTTTGGCATTTCGACATTCAGGGATTGAAGAGTCAAAGACTCGACATCAGGATTATTGAAGTCGCAAAATGCTAAAAGAGTCTCTTGGCTTGGCCGAAGGTCATATCTGGTGATCATGTGGAGGTGAAGACTCACGCCTAGTGCATGTTGTGCAGGTGGGGTTTTCGTGAAGGACCTGTGGATCGGATTTGTGGGGTTCCAGTGAGGGCCCGAAAGAACTATTTCAGTTCTATGGATTCGAAGAAGATCGATCCTGTTCAGATCTTAGATCCGACCCATAGGTCCTTCATGAAAACCCCACCTGCACAACATGCACTAGGCGTGAGTCTTCACCTCCACACGACCACTAGATATGACCTTCGTCCAAGCCCATAGACGCTTTTCGCATTTCACGACTTCGCGAATCCTGATGTCGAGTCTCTGACTCCTCAATCCCTGAATGTTGAAATGCCAAAATGCTGAAGTGATGATTAGCCCCTTCCCAAATCTCGGTCCATGTGACTGCTTCGTCAGTGACCACAACCCTACTCCAAAGACACGTCGCGTTTCGCAACTTCGGGGTTTTCAACGCAAAGTTCCCCGGCTCCTTGTCCTCGGAATTTCTGAAATGTCGAACTCCAAAACTCTGAAATCTTTGAAGTTCTACTCCAAAGGCATGTCATGTTTCATGACTTCGGGGTTTTCAACGCAAAGTGCCCTGACTCCTTGTCCTCGGAATTGCTGAAATGGCAAACCTCGAAACTCCGAAATCTCTGAAGTTCTACTCCAAAGGGAGATCAACGACTGTGATCCTCCCATGATCTTACAGTTTAGATCCTTTCGGGATTTCATGGGTCAAGAGTCCCGAATCTTACCCTTTGTATCCCCGGTAGCCGAAATGCCAAAATATCTCAGCTGAGAGGTCAATGGTCCATGTCCCTCTTGAACCAATGGCTACGATCCAACTGGATCAACAGCCCACATCCTTTCGAGGATTTCCCTGAAACCTCGACCACTCCTTTGACTTCCACTACACGTATCCTCTAGCTGATACTTGGGACCCACCTTTCGACGTTTCTCTCTTTGTGATTTCGAGAGTTGTGTTGACCATGCAAATCTACCTCTTGAGTCCCGAAACCTAATTGGGGCCCAACAACTATTGTCCCTCAACTCTATGGGGCCATATGACCCTCTGCCAAGGATTCGGTCCTATTCCTTTCGCTCTTCGGGATTTCACGATTCACGAAAATCCACGCCAGAGAGTTTCCCTACCTTCGAAACTCCGATTCCCAAATTTTTCCCTTTATGAGATTGACGACTGTGAGCCTACCTTGGTCCAATGACTCATATCTTTTCGGGACTTTGTAAACCGGGAGTTCATGATGCAGCGACTCCAAAGTCACTTGTTGCTCCAAACCCCAAACTCCGAAATAACGAAATTTGGGCATGAGATGAACGGCTCTCGCAACTTTGGCACTTCTTCCATGAAGTGTCTCCACCATCTGTTTCTTCTCTTCTGTGTTTCTTCCCTCCTAAACTTTTTCAATTCAAAAACCTTGAAAGGTTTCTCAATCTTCTTCTCCTCTCACCTATTGCTTTGTGTGCAAAGGCATTGTTCCTCCTGAGCTTCTGAACTTGAGACAAGTTCACTCCGTGCACACTCCTTGTGTTGTTGAGCTTTCGCTAAACTCAGATCTAAAGTATTTATTGAAAATAAATGCTTCTCTCCCTCCTGGCGCTTTCCTTTCTCGATGCACTCCTTGCAGAGCTTCGCCTGACCAAGTGTTCAACAACTCTGTAAGTGTCTCTCCTCGACACTTCTTCTCTCTCTGAACTTGAAATAGAGTCCCTCCTATGCACTCTATGCACACGCTCAATGCCCTCCTGGCAGAGCTCTACAGAACCTTCAGTAGTTCTATCTTCTCTATGCTTTCCTCTTCACAGTCTCACCTCCAAGGTGTTCAACAACCTTGAGGCTTATCCCTAGGTCTAATACTTCCTCTGGTGTGCCCTCCTGGCACAAGTCTGTCCAAATTCCATAGAATTCAGAAGTGCACTCTATGCACTAGCTTACAGAACCCACAGTGTTCTGTCATGCAACCTCTTGCATGAAGCCACAAAGAACCAGACCTGAAATCAAACAAGCCAGCAGAAAAAATGCCATGCCAAGTTAGAGCACATGATGTGCATGTTGATCAGAGAGATAATGGAAGAATACCTCATAGAAGAGGAGGTAAATGATGAATAATATAATGAATTTGAAGATAGTGAAAAGAATGAGTGAAGAAAGTGATGGGCATAGTGATGATGAAATCATTGAATGTGCACCATAAGAGGGAGAGTTTTTAAATGATGTTCCATGAAGGAATTGAATTTCTCTAATGTAATATAATGAAATGACAAAATATAATAAAATCTATGCAAATTTTGAATATGATGATGATGGTGATGTTAAAATAATCAAGCATGAAGATGAGAATGAAGAAGAACTCTTGGAGGGCATGCAGAGAAAGGAAAAGAAAATTCTTAAGTACTTTAATGTTTGTGCACATGAAAGTATAGAGGATGAAGAAGATAGACATGTTGAAGCTACAAGTGAAGAAAAAAGTAGGAATGTTGTTGCAAACTTTGAATTAAACTTTGAACACACTAAGACTATGAAGAAATGAGTAGCATATTTAATGTTTTGATTGAAGACGGAAAGCATTAATATGAATATTTTTCAAACAAAATGATAGCTTATGAGGAGGATATGGAAGAGGAAATAAAACAATTGGATGAATAGGTAAAGCAATTTCAAATTGAAGATGAGTTAAGATCTGATAAAGAAAGAACTTATTGATTACGATGCAATGATTAGGGTTAATAAAGAAATGAAATTGATTGAGGTTTTGATGAAAAGAGAGGATTACTAGTTTAATGTTGTGAGTCATAAGTATGATGAGGTAGTTGTTGTGATAGTTGAGGATAAGAAAACTCTATAAGTGATGAGAGATACATAGAAATTTGATGAATCTAGAGGAGAAATGGCCATGAAGTATATAGAAAATGAAGGGGCACTTACATAAACTTTCATAGAAAGTGTGTAATAATTTGAAGAATAATAGTAGAGGAATAATTTGAAGAATAAGTCCATGCAAAGTTTGGACATGAAGGACATATGAACGCTTCCTTAGCAGTACTGGGAAAGATGATGAGACTACCTTAGTTGTAGTAGAATAGGAGAATGGAACTTTGAAAGTTGCATGTGTGGAAAAGGAAGAGAAGAACATAAAATAAAGTCTAATTTTATTTAACCTATTGAGTGTTTGTGAATGTGCAAGTACTAATACTATTAGTGAATTTGTAGTTGTCGAGGAAAGACACTATGATGAAGTGTTGAAGCTACTATCCAAGTAGTAGAAGAAAAATGAATGGAAATGAAAGTGATGAAGTGTCGAAGCTACGATCCAAGTAGTCGAAGAAAAATGAATGGAAATGAAAGTGAGGGTAATTTAGAATTTGCAATGGTAGAAAAATTGAAGAAGGGTGGAGAAGAATTTTTTGTATGAGAATATTGTTGAAGATGTTGATGGAGGGTGTGATGTTGAATGCAAATCACAAGCAGAGGATAATGTCTAAGAAGATAATGGTGATGACGGTGAAGGTGTTGGTGTTGAGGACAACACGAACAATGAAATGTATGAAGATATTGATGAAGGGAATCATCTAAAAATGTCGTGATTCCATAGAAACAATAACATAAATGAAAGAATTGGTGAAGATGTTAAAAGTAAGCAATTCTTAAAAATTGCAAAAGAAGATAATGAAAGTTATTTTAAAGAAGAATTTATTAAAGAAAAGAAAAACTATGTTGTTGAGTGTGTGAATCGGTGTGATTCATGTGTTGAATGTGAGGATGGTGATGAAAAAGATGAGTTGAGATCATATAGTGATCTTTTCTTTTAACAACAAGAAGATTTATAAGAAGAACTAGTTGAAGAAACTTTTAAGATTTATAAAAAGAACTAGTTGAAGAAATAAAGTGGACTCTTGAGAAGCTCAAATAATGTTATCATTTGCATGCCATTTTGAAGATTAATATTAGTGAAAAGGATAAAGAGATTGGTGGGTGGGATCATGATATGTCCACATTACAACTATTGGAAATGATAAAGAATGAGATAGCAACCCATGGAGTGATGGGCATTGTACATTTGGATAATGGTAAGTTGATGTGAAGAGAATTTTTACTTGACTATAAAACCACCCTCTAATGATAATGAGGAATGAGAATAAGAATGAAGATGAAGTCAAAGATAAAAATAAAGTATGGAAAGTATAGAGTGTGGAGGGTTTAATGTGCCTGTATATTTGATAAAGAAGATTGTGCATCATTGGCCAACCAGAATGTATTCAATTACAGAATTGGTCTTCATCACGGGGATGTGCTTTTGTCCTACCAAGAGAGTTTGACCTAAGAACGTCATTGCCATGTTCATCATTGGATGTGGCCTGCCAATCCAATAGCCATGATTTATTGCGGGTTGATGGGAGGTACGGTGAGGTCATCTACCAAAACCACCCACAATCACTTCCAACTGTCAGATTGGCACTGCAATTGGATGACCCACATGAAATGCGAGGGAATGGGCTGCCCTAGGCGATGTCACTTTTTTTTCTTACTATTTCCTTTAAGCGTCGGATTATTTTTCTTCATCCAACGGTCCTCATCAACTTAATGTTGTTTCTCAACGATGCGTGCATTTGAGCATCCAAGGTCAGCCACCGTTGCTCCAGTGGAAAAATTGATTGAAACCGATGCTAATTAGATGCTCCAGTGGAAAAATTGATTGAAACGGATGCTAATTAGATGATGAAATTAAAAGGGGAAGTACGTAAGGAGGTCAACTATGGAATGCATGATGAAATTAAAAGGGAAGTACTTAAGTTGTTGAACTATGGGATGCATGGCATCATTTGGTGGAATCCTGTCATAAATTAGCGAAATAAGCCACGAGTGTATGAGGCAAGCGAGTATTATTAGGAGTAACTTGAGGGTGAGTACTAAAAAAAAATAAGGGAAGTACTTAAGTTGTTGAACTATGGGATGCATGGCATTATTTGGTGGAATCCTGTCATAAATTAGCGAAATAAGCCACGAGTGTATGAGGCAAGCGAGTTATTATTAGGAGTAACTTGAGGGTGAGTACTAAAAAAATAAGGGAAGTACTTAAGTTGTTGAACTATGGGATGCATGGCATCATTTGGTGGAATCCTGTCATAAATTAGCGAAATAAGCCACGAGTGTATGAGGCAAGCGAGTTATTATTAGGAGTAACTTGAGGGTGAGTAATAAAAAAAATGGAAGGAGCAGAGGACAACAGCAAAAGGCAGAAGAGGTAAAAGGTGAGGATGATATTCAGGCTAGGCCATGAGAATGAGAAGAAGGGAGGTTTTTATAAAGAAATACAAAGTATAAACAAGAACAAATAATAGACCATAAAAAAATATAAGAAAAGAGAAGGAGAGATAAAAAAAGAATTTACAAGGAAATACAAAGTATAAATAAGNAAAAACAAACAAGATAATCTGAATCAACTAGTAAAGGAAAAAACTTTGCTCAATTATTGAAAAATTAATATGTGAAATTTGAAGAAGAATTGAAAGGTCTGTGTCCCATTTGTATTTTGAGAAGAAGAAAGCATGTAAAAGCAACCCATACATATTTGTAAATTTTTTCAGAATTAATGGAGAAGTTTGTTGAACAAGTTTCATGAAGGAAATAAATTTTTCTTGTGGGTGTTTTCAATCTTTTAATGTTTAAACTGTTGTGTTTTAAAATTGTTAGACCTTTAGATCTTCTTGTTATGAATGTGTTAGTGGATTTGTATTTCTACAAAAAAAAATTAAGGTCTGAATTTAAAGCCTGAGTGTGGTTGTGAAATTTTGGAGGAGACCTTAGTGTCCTTGGCATCACTAATTCCATAAATCTATTAAACCCTATATATTTTCTTTTGTGTGTTTTTCTTGTGATTCTTCCTTGCTACCTGCCATGATTCGCCACAAACCTCTCTTTCATAGTAAGTCTTCAAATTTCCAAGTGTTCAAACAGGTAGTTAAAGCCTTTGAAGGAACCTCCATTGAGAGAAAACAAGAACTCCAAAACTCCAACCTCTTAGGATAATAATGCCAACAAAGTTTGCAATTTCACTAGCAACCACTTACACCATTAGTTCAAAGTATACAGTGCATCTCTATGACTAGGGTACCATGTGGAAGGCACATGAAAACAACTAAACGTATTCACTACAAACAAAACAGAATGCACAATAAATCATTAAAAGGAAAGATCACAATGTCTATAAAGAGAGATGTGGGTGACCTGTCAAGATCATCATTTCAAGGCACGCATATTTACATAATTAAACAAGCAAAACCTAAAATCATGCAGACTACAATAAATGAGGATAATCAGAAGTCAAATTTACATTGACACAGTAACAAAGAGGCGTCCATTTTTGCTTAATTTCTCTCAAGAATATAGGGATGGTAATTGCCATATTCCAGTTCGGACGAAAAGGGGCAGAGAACAATTCATTTTATTTTGATGTTTCGTAATGTGCTGCACTGATTCAGTTTGAAAAAATGCTAACTAAGCTTGCAACTGTCCAAGATAGAATAAGATAGAATAGAATACACACCTCTTACTTGCAAATTCATGGAGTTTCCCGCGGTTGGAGAAGATGATGAGACCCACTTCTGCATCGCACAACAGTGATAGCTCATAAGCTTTTTTCATCAAACCATTCTTTCGCTTGCAGAAAGTAACCTGCCTGCTCGTTCTATCCTCAATTTTCTTTATCTCAATCTTGCCCCGCCCCATGATTTCTCTCTTTGCTATTGGTGAAGCCTACGGCTCGACGTCAACTCTGCCCTGCTTAAAAACCCACAACTGTCGGCAGATATCAGAACGGCTATTTATCAGGTTTTCCCTAACGCGTCAAATATCTTCGAGCCCAAAACAGTGTATGTAGAAGCCATGTCTAATCAAAAGTATTGGATGAAAGATTTCGATGTTCATTTTTCCCTCCTGGTGCATTGTGGAAACCCTAAAAACATGGCGTCACGCGTGTCTAACCCGATTTGTTAATGTATATCCACGATCTTCGTTGAACTTGAGGACTTGGAAAGAATTGAACGGGAAATAGATTAAAAAATACACGAAAAAGCACGTAGCCCATGTGAACATCAACCCCGCCATGACGCGATTCGACAATCAAGAATTACAGACGAATATGTAATAATTAGGGCTTCACTTAAAATACGAAAATAATGTCAAGTTGACCAAAATAGATTCAATTGATAAATTAAAGCAACTCATGGTTATGTGGTGGCCTCGCAGATTTCGAGTATCTGTGCGCTTCTCAAACACAATTTGCACTCACGGATGATTCCCTCCGTCCAATAATGACTCTTAAGTATTAAGATAACGGTTGAGTATTATAAGCAATAGCATATTGTTTGTTGCGATAATTAACTTCCTTGTCATTGTGAACATTATTTTATTTTTTTGTTTATTTATTTAAAGGTATTTTTCTTTTTAATAATTTAATGGTATTTTTCTTTTTAATAATTTAATGTCATGATAGTTTATGATAGTTTATATATATGAGGAGTTGTTTAATTTTTCTACATTTTGTCTTTTTTAGTCTGTAACAGAAATTTGCATATAATCACAATTTTTTGTTTTTTAAATTGTATTTTTAATGTAGAAATGAAAGCAGCTTGCTGAAAAACTCATAAAGAACTCTGATTATACAAAATTAATCACTGAAATCTGCAGACCCAACAATTCTCTTCAAATTTCTTACAAAATTAAACAAAAAATAAAGTCAAAATGTAGAAAGTTAGACTAAAACACATACATGCAACCGTAGTCCATTTCACAAGTGAGTCTCTTTAATATTGAATATCTATCCCAACACTATACTATTACACTGAGTTTCACATTGAAATTTTCATTATTTAATAATGAATTTATAGAATGTTGTGGTTCAACATTGAATTTTTATAATGGTGTTCTAACAATGTATTTTTTCCTCAAAACGATTTCCATTTAAAGAAACTAGAAACAAATACTAAGAAATATAGTAAACTTGCAATATAAGAAATAAGAACTTAGTAGAAAAGGCTTTAAGTCTTCAATGCATGTATTCATTTCATGAATTCAATTTATAGTGCATGTATTTGACCACCTCTATATTCAAATCTTATTGACAACTAATCCGTGGATAATGACAACACCTCAATAGAAGATAAGGATGGCAACTCACAAGAAGGTGATCTTAGACTTTGTGGTTATCTAGGGACTCACAATATAACATTCCCCGTAAATCAAAAATTTGAAAATTTATACTAGTATTGAAAGGGATCCAATATTGAGCTTTTGGATTCTTCTATTCTTCAATGGTTCATCACTATAGTTGGTGGGTTTTTCGGTTGACCACTAATGATTTTTACTTTATTAATGTGGTGGTTTTGGTTCACCACTAACCATTTTTACAATGGATTCCCCCACTTAGGTGCAAGAGAGTATCTTGTTGTTTGATCATTGTACTCCCCCGTTGAGGTCTAGAGAATAACATCTTTGACTCATGTTTCAATTTAAAAAAACATGTAGAATTGGGCTTAAATCATGCCCAACATATTCATTTGGAACAACTATTTGAAAGCCTTCTACTTTTGTGATTTTTTCATGTTAATATGTCTTTATATAAACCTAAAATAGATATTAAGACTTATGTAGCTTCTTGACTTATTGATTCTATTGCCAAGAACTTATCCAACCATATTGATTTATTGGATTTTTATCCTTCTTCTTTTGACATTTATCTAAATGATGATTTGTCTTCCCACAATGAAAACAAGGATGGAGATCAAAAAATTGATTCTAAATGTGACTAACTCAATGACAATGTTGGCACTTAACATTCAGATGTTCAACTAAAATAGGTGAAGTGAATCTCCATGAAGGAATCCTACACTGTAGAAGTGGATTGGTCTAAAATAGTCAAGAATATGAAAGATAACTTCCTTATCATATCCAAGTCCTATTCTATGTTTTTTTTAATAGATTTCTTCTCAAGGTCTTATAATAGGTTTGGAAAAATCGTTTTATACTTGATGTTCTTCCATGCATCCATGGAAATTTTCCATTGTAACTTGAAAGAACATCTTGATATCGCTTATGGTATCATTTTATGCTTCCTCTTTTTACTCATCTTTAACAAAACATATCTCCATCAATTCACTATATTGTTCCTTCTCATGGATAGTTAAGGAATCATCAACCATATATTTTTTTTCCTACACATAAACCATCAAGTCATTTGTATCAAAAATGCATCAACTATTTGCATTAGGTCAATCGTATCACAAGTTGCATCAACCATGTTCTTAATTTGTTGCTCCTTTTCTATTAATTTTAGTTAAGGTGCTTCAATGGATTTATCATTTAGCTCAATTTACTTGTGAATATCAACAACCCTATTATCTAATTCATGTAAGGAGTCCTATAATTCTTTGATTTCTAGATTGGTGTTTTGCAAATTCTTTCCTCCTTTACTCATTCTAAATTTTACACCTGTCACGCTTACTTATACATGCCTGGTTTCACTTGTAACAAAAAAAAATTAGGGTGTTAGGTAATACTCATCATGCACCCCAAAGTGAGCCCCCAGGGGACAACTCAATTGGCAATTTTTGTGACATGAAGTATTATTTTAGATGAGGTTTCTAGTTCAAATCCCCCTGATTTACCTGTGCATGCAGAAGGAGCACACATATGGAACTTGGAGGTTATAGTGGTAGCAGTCGAAATCGACCCCGTGTCATGCGAGTACGAGATCGGCCCAGTTTCCAATTCCTCCAACGATAAAAAAAAATAATGCACCCCAAAGTGTTATGTTACAATGACTTGAATATTATGAAATGACCTCCTTATTCAATTTCGAGTAGGTCTTTTTTTATAAGAAAGTTTCTTATAATTCCACCCTTTCATGTAATATAGTTACCTAGTTCAATGACTTAATCTTATTCTTCAATTTCAATTATTCTAAAAATATTGACTCAAACAGGGTTGTATGTGATGGATGTACAATTTATGCTTACTCCATTCAAAATGAAACACAAGTAGTTATTTGATGATTTTAAAGACATTCCTTAAAAATTGTACCATATTTCTTGTGGAACCTTCAATTTGTTTATCTCCATTTACTCCATGTGTATAGGATTGATGTACATAATTGAATGACAAGTTACACGTGTGAATTCAATGTGTCAATACTAGATAGTAAATACCATCAAACATCCAAAAGAAAATCATCTACAATCGCACACAAATACACATTCTTCCTTAGACCCCTTATTCTAATTTTGGAATAGGTCTATAACACATCTATTACACATCTATTGCAAAAAAAAATGATACATTTTTATTTCCCTTAATACAATTATCTCCCAACACTTAAGAGCAAAAGAATCTAATTATCCTTTCAATTAGAATTCAACCTTTGTCTTCAAATCTCATTACCTATCCATGATACATTCATGTAACTCACAAATATTTCCTTCAAAAACAAAAAGAAAAAAAAATAATTTAAAAACATATTTACAACTCAAGCTCTCATGTCTTCAACTAATATTTCCTTGAAATAATGTGATGGTAGTTACACTACCACATTGATTACATCCATAAAAAAAATCATATCGCAAAAGAAACCTTCAAATATTTAATATCTAATTCCAACGGCTTCCCATATATCACTAACAATTCTTAAGGCTCATTTTAAAAATAAAAAGAAAATTATTTTGTCAAAATATATCCATAGTGCTTCCTTATTAAATGTGTATGCATGCAAATTATATAAAATGTACCCCCACATTACTTGACTCACTTCAACAAGAGTCCAAAATTTGGTGCCTACAAAAAAAAATTCCTTCAACTAAGGATGACCTTAATCTAGTTCAAAGTTGACCACCATATATCAATATGGAGATCACAATTAGGTTGTAGGCTACATGCAAATGAGACAATGGTATGAGGTTGATTCCAACACAATAGTATACACCTTAATTAGTATACAATAGTATGAAGTTGATGACATATTTTTTTTTATCTCTAAAAGCACCATATTGCACTCACTAGGTAACATTCCAACACAATAGTATATACCTTAATTATGTGTGTGATGAGGGTTGTCACTTTGTATCAATACCATGAGGACTAAGCCATGTGCCTCCACATGGTCCATACACATTTTATCTATTCAACATATTTCTGAGATCCATATAATTAAATGCATCAACAAGAGCCACTATATTTGGACCAACCTATGAGCTAATTATTAAGGGTTGAGATTTACAATGATGAGGTACAACAAGAAATAAAATATCACACCTTTCAGTTTACAACAATGATCCAAGAGGTTATAGAGTATCATTATAAGAAGAAAGGGAGACAAAAAAATATTTTAGCGATGAGGGTAGACTGCTCACTAATTGAAGAACTTTGATGTGAAGAATTGAACTAAGGTGATATATATCTCATATCAATCTAAAATAATGAGTTAAAGGCACACATAGGTTGAATACCCATGGGGTATGGAGAGGTGGTCAATAGTTTCTACTATGGATCAAGTTATAATAATTATCTTCAGATTTGATGTTGGTTGTATCGGGAAGCGCATTCTACAACCTAGTATTAGGTTGTTGTGTGATTTTGTGCCTAAATTCCATGTGGAACTCACACGTGTCACTCTTAAATAATAATACAAAAAAATTATGTAAATGAAAATTGTATATGTTGACTCTAACCTTTTGCAAAATGAAACACACACACATTCAAATTAAATTAAACTAACCTAATTAAACTAAGATAAAAGAAGATTAAAAAAATTAATTTACAAGGAATAAAACTAAACAATCTAATCTATCGCACCTCGCACTCCAATATCTCTCACTTTGAGCTCCACTATCTCCACCTGCGGCTCCATCTCTGGCTCCATTATGTCCACTTTGGGCTCCAACATCTCCACGCATTTATTATATGCTAAATTATCACAAAAATATATTATGTTATTAAAATGTACTAATTTTCGAAAAACAAGTGTGTTAGTGATGTGACTCTTTCGAATCGTTTTTGTGCATCAGTGAATGCAGAGAATGGTACGGGTCAAAATGAATGTACAGAACTGGCGTAGAATTAACCAGGAAAACTGTAAAGAAAATGTGAAAACTCCATTGATATGGAATAGGGGAAAGGAAAAAAAATTAACCGAAAATTTTTGTAAGTAAGAAAACATTTACGATTTGTGTAACTAAGAAAGCGTTTACGATATCAATGTTTAAATTGAAAAAAACAAAATTTGGAATATTAATTAATTATAAAAAAAGTACTATGTCAATTCAAAACTATAATTGAAATAGAATAGTTTTTTAAATAATATTATTACATTTTAATAAAAAATAAAAGAAAAATGTCTTATCAAGTCGTTGTAATTTAAGTTTATTTTAATTTTAATATTATATTAATTAATATTATATTTAGCATGTATTTTCAATTGGAATGTGTGTATTGTTTTATGTTTATACTAATGAATTTGAACTTTTTGATTTAAAGTGTGATTGGTCAATCTTGATAAAAGAACCAATGTTTAGAATTATTTTATCTAAATATTTGTCAAAATATTTTAAAAAACTGAAGTAACCAAGTCAAACTCTACATACAAATATGTAACTTTCATGTGAGACAAGAAGAATATGAAATGATACATTCAATGAGACATTGTGCAAAATAGGTTTCAATTTATGNCTTCATATATGCCATGTATGCACATTTTTTCATTCATTAACATTTTTCAATTAGTTAAATATCATTGTTATCAGTGTCCAATTATTTTAATTTTGATTTTAGTGTGTATTGATTTCAGTGTTTTTGTTTTCAATGTCTAAAAATTTTGATTTTGATTTTAGTTTTTTTGTTTGACACATAAATATAAACAGTAAAATTGAGCATCAAGATGTCTACTCTTAATGGGGGAATGAATAATGATAATATTTAGGATGTAAGAAGTCAAAAATGACAACGGACTAGAAGGAAAGTTGTAAATCAAATGGAAGAACTTATTGAAATGGAAAGGGAAGAATCTAGAAAACAAAAAAATGAGCAGCAAATATTGCGATGAAAACAAATGACTGAGAATCAAAGGGAAGAACAACGAAGAAAATATCAGGACAGAAAAAGAGTAAAATTGCAAATACAAGATGAGGATAGAAGGGAAAATCATAGAAGTCAACATTGAGATCGACTGAGAATACATAGACAAAGACAACGAGGAGGTATAAATGAAGCAACGACACAAAATCAACATGTTACTCTAACCGGTACTAGTCAATGAATACATGTACCAATAGAGCTAGACAATGAAGGAATTTAAACAAAAACAAATGTACCAGTGGTTTCATATGAAGATGAAGTTATTGCTCATAATAAATTTCATGAAAGAATTGATATATTGGGTCATATTCAAATGTTCCATGTGTGTGAGGAGCCATATTCTAGAATTCAAGTGAAGACTACTGCTACAGGTCCAATGTGTTCAAGGTGTAAAAGAGAGGGCACTCATCACATATTTTCATCTCAAAACCATATGAATCCAGGTTTTCAACCTTTGGTCCTTGCAAGTATTACACAAATCGAGGAGATGTTGATAGCACGAGCCAGCCCAATGTTGCAGATTATGCATTCAATAGGTGGGAAATACAAATATAGAGGACACACCATCATTTTTCCTTTAGAGGTTAAATAAGTTGTCAAAAAATTACCTCGATATATTAAAGCCTTAAATTTAATGATTGTTGTGCAAAAAAAAGGTCAGCAGGAATCGAGCTATGATTTCACTATAAGAAATAAGAAATAAATAGATGCATTATTGTATAATATTAACCATGATCCATATTATCGTGTTGTCGAAGTTTATTTTCAAGCCATGGATGAGTTTCCAGAAAATGCGACAGATGTTTCAGATCTGATTAATTATGTAATAATACCATATATGGACAATTACATGAAGTTTGCAACGTTGCAAGAGGTTCCAGGTCATGATGATACCTTCGAAGGTTACGATAAAAATTATTTATCCTCAAAGCCTCCAAATGAACATAGGGAAATCTAACTTATTCGAGCTTGGATAAATAATCCTAATGGAGAGGAAAACCACCCCGATGACGAATCTAATGAAGTAATGAATTGGCCCATAGTGGGTTCATCTCCCATAAATGAGTATAAGACAGAGGGGTTATTTGATATGGAATTTCCAACACTATTCCCTAAAGGTGAAGATGATTGGTTACAACTGCAAATGAGAAATGTCCATATTCATGAGTATGCAAAGCATCTTCTTAAATATCGTGACAACAGATTTGGTAGGAACCCTCTCTTTAGACCTTTTACTTAATATCATCATGAGACATTGTGCTCAAGTTTCCTCTGCAATTTTTGTTAAAAAAAATAGGGTAGAAATACCAACAACAGTTGATGGTTTACGAGAACATTTAAAAAACCTTCAAAGTTCTCGACTTGCAGATAAATTAATGAGGTTTGGGAATGTACTAAGAGGATCCCATTCATATTGGACCAAGTTTTGTGCATAATTATGTGACTTGATTCAAAAAATTGGGTGTCTGACAATATTCTTCACACTGGGTGCAACAGATATGAAATGACCAAAATTGCATAAATTAATGCTCGATACTTACCTTATAGATCCATAGCAAGCAAAGAAATGGAGATGTCAAAATGTAATTGAAAAACCTCATATTGTACCAAGTTATACGCATTTGATACAAACTATGTTTTGAGAAGAGATTTTCAAGAAGTTTCATAAGGCTCCAAATTATTGGTGTCATTACGAATGGAAATGTTGTGGGTCTCCACATGTGCATGGATTTATTTGGCTAAAAGATGCTCCCAATATGGACACATTCAATTGGGATGACCCTGTTCAAGTTATATTTGCAAAAGAATATTTTGATAGGTCTGTGCATGCTTTCAATCCATGTAATCAACATCAGATAAATATCACTATTTGAAGAGACAACAATGATCATCCTTTCAATAAGGAAACTCAAAAAATATTCCATTATGATAAAATGATAGATTATGAGGAGCTTTTAAATTGTGTTGAGTGCCACATAACGTGAAATGAGAAATCTTTCCTTCGAAGGAAGGGAAGAAAATTGGTGTGTCGATATAAGGCACCATGGGAGCTATGTTGAATGTCGAAACTTTATGTTGACGAGAATGGAGAAAAAAAGTATGAACCTAGACGAAATGATGATATATTAAATACACACAACCGTGAAACATTGATGATGTGGAGAGAAAATATATATTGGAAACCTATTCTTGCTAAGCATGTGGTCATTAATTACACATAAAAATATGCAGCAAAAGATGAAAATGGATCGGAGACTTTCCATGATATGTTAATGTGTATTTCTTCTATTCAAAATCCAAATGAACCAACAACATGTGAATATAGGACTTTGTTGTGTGATATCATTGTTGACAAGGACATAGGAGCACATGAAACATGCCACATGATTTTGGAACTTCCTCTTTGGGAATGAAGTCGTTGATTTGTGGTTCTAAATTTTGGGATGAAATTTTTCCAAAAAGTGAAAGTTGATACATATAATGAGAACAATGATAATTCTATTATTGATGCATATAGTAAGAGACCTGAGAATATGGATCACCTTCCATCGATAGAAGTTGCAATATCTTGGTCATATGGCAAACGTCTCCATGATGGGAAATGGTTTCCATGAAATAATGCATTGATTCTTCGAGTGTTTCCTAAATTTATCTTGGTTCATTCTTGCAGAAATGATAAGTTTGCATAGTTTTGTTGGTATGAATTGGTATTGTACAAGCCATTCAGTGACTTCCACAAAGATATAGGTCATTCAACTGATGAAATCATACAAAATTGGGAGAATGTTTGTTACAAACCTTGGCATGTTGATCATAACCCAATACCTCTTGAGGATCCACAAGAATATTAAGATGAAGATAATATTTTTCCATATTTGCAAAGAGATTCTAGAGAGAATGAATGGGACATCATTTCAAGGCTATATAAGAATAAGTTTATAAATTCCAATGAATTTGACATGATTGGATTCAAGGATAGAGATATTATGGAAAATTGGAGTTCTAACTTTGTGGATGAAGACACATCAAATCGTGCAATGAAATTTATATCCAAAAATAAACAAGACAATACAATTGTTACTACAAAACGTGAAATCACTTATTCATTTGGGATTTTTTTTTTTTTGGAAGGGGGGGGGAAAAGAATATCATATAATACAATCCTTAAACATTATAGAGGAGGTGGTCGTAGAGAACCTTTGCGTATGATTATTGAAGAAAATTTTGGGAATCGAAAGTCCTATTTAATTGGTGCTATTAAACATGCCATAGAAACTTATTCACTTCATAATAAGAGCCCCTTACTTCTTTTGGCTCCTATCATTGTTGCAACATTCAACATATATGCATTGACAATACACTCTACACTTTGTATACCTGTAAGGGACATGAATGATTTACAAGGGTCATGTTTTATTTCCTTGCAGGAGGAGATCAAACATGTCAAATACATCTTTATTGATTCGATGAGTTTTATAGGGAAAACTTGATTAAAAAGAATTAATGCTCGACTTCGAAAAGATTTTCTAGATCATTCAACTGTTTTCTTTGGAGGGAGGTCAGTTATATTAGTTGGTGACCTATGAAAACTACCTCTTGTTATGGATAAAACTACTTATGCATGTGATGGTCCTGTGAAATAATTATGGATATCGTTCACAAAATTTGTGACTCTTGATGTTGTGTTTAGGGAAGATGGAAAAAGAAATGACCATAAACGTTTTTAGGATCCTCTAATGAGTAACAAAGATGAAAGTCCTACTTTAGAAGACTAGAAATTACTAATGACATGTATAGATAGAAAAATGGATGGTTGCAAAAAGGATTTATTTTATAATGAAAAACATTTGTTTGAAACAAATGATGATGTCCACAATCACAATGAGCATTGTTTTAGATCATTAAATCTCTCGGTTGCATGTAGTGTTTCTACAAGAGTAATTAGTAACTATTTAATTGACACTTATGATGAAAAATTGGACACTAAGTTTCTTGTTGTTGTTGTAGCTCGAGTGATGCTTACTTCTAACTTATGAACCAATGTAGGGATTGTCAGTGGTTCCCTTTGGGTTTTTGAATAGATTGTGTCTAATTCTGGAATATCCCCTCCTGAACCTCCCACATATATTTTTATTTAGATTTGATAATTGTGTGGGGGTTCCATGGGATGAATAATTCCCTTAGATTGTCCCTATTATACCAATTGAAAGAGGAAAAGAAAGACAAATTCCATTGAAACTTGCTTGGGGATTTACAATCCATAAGTCCCAGGGATTAACATTAGATAAAGAAACTATTAATATTGGGAAGATAGAGCAGCAAGGTTTCACTTTTAATTCCATATCTTGAGTTAAAGCTATGGATGGTCTTTGATTTCAACCTGCATTTTCATTTGATAGATATGAAAACATGGGAAAGTGTGCATGTGTATCTAAGAGAAAAAAATAAGAAGAGAGATTGAGATCAAGAACTATGTAATACATATGTTATTCAATATATTTGATATCTTCAAATATATGTTAAATTATATGTTCATTATTTTACGTTGTTATTATTCACCTTTTTTCGTTAATCAACATTTTTGCTTTGTTATTAGTGAACTTCTTAATGATATGATGTAATATATATGCTATTCAATATTTTCATTTTATCACTTTGTTACTATTCAACTTGATAATGATGTAAATTTTCTAAAGTTATTATTATTATTATTATTATTATTATTATCGGATTTAAATATACAACATCATACATTATATTTATTAAATATTATTTAACGAAAAAATATATACACAATAAGGACAATCTGAAAAATTCTAACACAACTGCACTAGCTGCGACTGTGACCAACATAAACCCATCTTAACTCTAGTTCTATGAAGCACCAAGAGGGATAAAATCTCTTAAGGTGCAAACTCTTCCTCCTTAACCTATTTTAGAGTGAAAAAGGAAGGGTTTACAACTCAAGAAATTTGATACCTCTCAGAGCTTCGTAGAACTAGAGTTAATATGGGTCTATGCTCGTACAATAGATCAATTTATGACTTCCAAAAAGTATAATATATATCATGAAGAGACACGATCTAATAATAAACACCACATGTTCTAAGAATACACCAAAAGAATATAGTAAGTCAAATATTTAATAATAAACACCACATGATCTGAGAATACACCAAAAAAATTAGTGCGTTGAATCTTTGACCACATGTATATTCCAATATGCCATGGTAAAATTTCAAAAATTCTCTACCACAACCATAGATATGTTTTATCATGTGTGAGATAAGCCATGGATACAACATGTTGAATAATCATGGATTGATCTAGAAAATATTTGTAATATATATAATTTGTTGGTTTGGATCTGATTTCTTTCATTCTTTGCTCTCCACAAGGATAATGCATAAACATACTTAATGAATGACCATGATAGAGATATGATAAAATGGCTCAAGATATTCAACACATATGATTCATATAGAAAGACAAGAGTGAGGACAAATTCTAGTGAAGTGAAGCCTT
>SNQJ01S0054825.1:27405-41343 GCA_010110895.2 Picea sitchensis | reverse complement strand
TAGTTATTTGCAGGGTTTAGGGCATAGCCCCAAAATTATTATTTGTTGGATTTTTTTTTTGTATTTTAGTGTTTTATTTTTATTTTTAACGGTTTTGTAAATTAATATCAGATTAAGGGATTAGGGTTTTGGTAGTTTTGATATACCTAAAATATTGTGTATATATTGTATTATGAATGGTGAAATTAATACAATGAAGAGCTGAGAGGTGTGGCACCAAAGAAGGTTGGCTTTCTCTCGGTTAATGGTTTCCAACGTAAATCTTTGTGTACTATGTGTATGAATGATTGACTACATTCTGTTTTCCTTAGAATTTGTATGCATTGCTTTACTTCACAGGTTTAAAACTTACAAACTTCCATCATTCTCATGCAGACAAGCTTCCATTCCTTCCTGGAATAATCAATAATTACTTATAGCCAACAAGCAATGGTTATTTTCCTCCAATAATTCGTCTCCCATGCATAGACCAATACATAGAAAGAATGAGGAAAGAACAATAATGATTGGGGAATTATGAAAATGGGTGATCAACCTTCAAACAACCCAAAATATGGGTTTATATAATTACATCCAATAAAGCACCACATGGCCTTCCCCAAGAAGTTCATGTAACCACTTTTCCCAATTAAAACCAAGATGGGTAAATAAAATAATAATGAAAAGCTTTATCCCCTTTAGCCCCCCTCTCTCATGGAATCATATCCCCCTATCCCTATCCTTGTTTTTCCTACATCCAATGATGTATTTTATTAATATATTAAAAGTATTATATTTCGTAGGATCTGTATCCTTTTAAACTTTATAGGCACTCCTGCCTTTCATCAAACAACAAAAATACATTATTAAACTGGGGAATAAAAAATGGGGTGTTACAAAACTGAAGAATGGCAATGAATTACCCCTTGAAATATGATACCATAATCCCACTTTGACACCTGATATCTAAGGCTGAGAATTCATTATATGAGATGTGTCATGCGTTGGTCCATTTTCCTTAAGGATTCAATGATGTCTGGTGATCTTAATGAATTATGGGCTTGTTTGTTATTAAGCTCGGTTTTTTACATATAATGTCCCACCTTTTCTTCTTTATTCCTATTGATGGGTCCAAATTTCTTGTCAATAAATCAAGGGAGAAGGCCCAATGGTAGGCCCCAGTCATACCTACGCTCATTTGGGGTACCATTTCCGAGCAGTATGTGAGCCTAGTTGCCACTAAGAATTAAAAGAAAAAGATGGGAAGACAACAAATTTCCCCCCAAAGAATTCCTATCAATTCTAAATATAATCTAAAACAAAAAAAAACTAACTAATCTAACCACTTCTAACCTATCATGCGCAAGATAAAATCTACATGAACAAAAATGAAATAATGTCATTAATTGTAGAAGTAGTTCATGCCAATCAACAACATATTAAAACAATATTATTGCAAATTGAACCTGTAGCATTACCACTATCTTCATTATAAATGACAACATCTTAAACATATCAAATATTGCACACAAAATAGTTCATATGATGAATATTTAAGAGGTTTTAATGAAAATTTGGGAATCCCAACAAAAATCCATGTGAATCCCAAGGAAGGAGCACTCCCTCAACCAGCTAGATTCTTGGAAGATAGACTCTCTCAACCTATTCGAGGACAAGGAAGTTAGGCAGAATTCCCAAGGAAGTAGTTGATCAGATCTAGCTAAATAGTTGTTAGAATCTACTTGTATCTTGGTCCATTTTTGGGACAGGATTTTGGGACTAGTTTTGGGAACTCCACACCACATGCAAAAGAAGGAAAGACAGATGGTGCACTTTCAGAGATGAATGCGTGCAAAAGGAGAAAGATAGTTGGAATCCGTTAGGAATTTTGGGTCCATTGATAAGGTCTAAGACCTATTGTAATTGTATAAATATGTAAGGGTTTTTGGATAGAGAATTAGTGAGAAAGTATGAGAATGGTGAATAAGTATGTCTGAATGAATGTGAGTAGACAATGTATGCGAGGATGAAAGACTGAAGAGTGATAGAGAGAGATAGAGGGATATGAGAATGGAAAGGGCATGATGTATGATTGCAACGAACATAATAATGTTATGGATTATTTTGAATAGTATAATAAGAAGGCGGTCATTGTGGTCATAACCAATGTAGCGTGAACAACGTTAAAAATAGTGTCTATGTGTCATGATTTGTTTGATGTTATGTTTATTGTTCACATATAATATATGCCTATTATTCTAAATATGTTACACATTCTTATGGTTTTTTACACATGATATAAGTTACAATGAACTAATTCTAAGTACAATGGTTATGAGGACTACCTTTCATCCCTTAATCATGGTGGGAACCTAGTTCCTATAGTGCCCATAGATACCTTGGGTGAGACTTCACCTCCTTACGGGTGATGCCAAAAGAGATGATATTTGAGTGTTTTTTTGGTGAATTTATGTTGAGCGCTAGGTCTTCCCACTGTGTGCCAACAAATGGTTTTGTTTCTAGGACCAAGATCTATGACTGAGGAGAATGTGGAGGCCGACTAAGGAAGAGATCAGATAGTGGTTAGAAGCAAATGAGTGTTATTTTTCCAAATATCAAAATAAGAAACCGTGGATCAGCTCCGAGCAGTGGCTACATAAGTATGTATTTACAACCTTACATGAGATTTTCTTTGTTTATTTCTGAATAGTTGTGACTAAGTGGTTACAGAGGTTAGCTGAAAAGAATGAAACAATCCGCACTATGGTTCCAAGGAGTTGGACCTCTAAGTTTATCTACCAAGTTAATACCATAAGTAATCGGATCTCATGTGCAATTGATTTCTGGTTGGATAGTGTATTGGGGGGTTATATTAATGAGTTTTATATAGATTGTACCCATTCATATATTGTTTCTGAAAGAGAGTGAAAAATATATTTGAAATCACTCTCTACTTGTGTCAAGATGTTGTTGTGTTAAAAGGGGGTTACGAATTTGGAATTTGATCACCCTAGTACCTAAGTTCCTTTGTGTACATAAGGGGCTAGGGGTTGACCAAGGGATGGTCTGAGAGTATGGAGAAGAGGGATGTAGAAAGGAATAGATAAAGAAACAAATGGATTGAGAATTCCAAGAGAAGAAGAAGGTGTGATAGAAGAAGATAATGGAGTGTTTCATAGTGGAAAAATGTTTCGATAAATTAAGAAAAGGTTTGTGGCTGATAGAGAAGAGAAGCATAGTGAGATTGAGGAAAGAGACACCAACATAGTGCTCCATATCAAAGGAATATCATGAATAGAGAAAAAGGAAAAATATCTTCAACTCAGTTCAACAGAAGGAGATCCATTACATCCCAATATCCCTACTAAGGCCAGACTCTGTGTTGAACCCATGACCCTGTGTGCGACTATAAGGTCTGAAATTTTGTCGCAAACACTTGTAGTTAGTGAAGGAAACAAGGATATAAGTAATGATAGTTAGGGTAGTGGAATTAGTGCGACATGGAGAAAGAATACTACAAAATACACCATGGTGGGGTTAGACCCCACTTTGATAATGATTGTATTTCATGAAGCAGGGATAAAAGATCCAAAACAACACTTATTTGTTTGTGAAGCAATATAGACCATGAATAATTTCCAGGATGACGATGCAAAAACCGTGCAGTTAGTGATAACATTTAGAGATGTACGTTACTCCGGTACACAAAGTATCATTCCACTGTGCCTGTGGGAGAAGAAAACATGTTGGAAGACATCAGGAAATCCATGCTAAAAGAATTCCAGAAACCATAGTCTAATTCGCAGTGTATTACAAAACTAAAAGAGATCAAGTAGTTATAGAATGAAACAATATGGGATTTTGACCATCGGTTCAAGATGTTGATGGATCGATTGACCTTCCAGATTTGAGATGAGAAACATAGGGAATGTTTCATTGCATGATTTCTACCACATATACGATTCCCATTAACACATCAGAAGATTATGTCATAGTCAAAAGTGTTAGATATTTCCATGAAGTTGGAAGGATCCCCTATAGGACAAAATGGTGAAGGGATGGTTCAAGTAGTCACAGTTAGCAACATCGATGATTCAGCTGCAGGAGCTTGCTAAAGGGAAGGAAAGAAAAAATAAGTTGGGTGTGTTACATACATAAAGGAATGTCAAGATAAGAATAGTGTCCAACATTTAAAGAGTATTTGTCTAGAGGAGCCCTGAATCCCTTAGCCACAGGAGGAGGAGTATGGCGTGATATTTGTAGAATGATGAGTCATCACTCGACTACATGTCCTTTAATGCAGAAGTATCATAACACTGCCAAGAAATTATTTTTTAATTTTTGTAAGTCTGTGGGACATGACGAAAAGGACTGTTGTGCACATGATGTAATGAGAGAACACACTATGGATGCATACATAGTTTAGTGGAAGACAGATAGAAAAGAGGGGTACCACAATATAATACTCTGAGGGGATACAATCAAGGAGGAAGAGGAGGATTCAAAGGTAGTGGAATAGGAGGATTCAACAGAGGAAGAGGATCGATTATTTTTTATAATTGTAATCATCATGGGAATTTGGTGCACGATTGTTCGAATCCTTGTACATCGTGCACATAACGCAAACACTTGGATCATACGATGGAGGAATGTTTGTGGATAATTGCAAAGTGGCAGGAAAAGAGGAACTAGAATGTACAGATCATAGAAGAGGAAGAGCATGACGATCGACCAAGAGTAGAAGAAGTTACACTTGGAGGAGAAAGAACATGAGTCAATGCAACAAAATAAGGAATTCATACTGACTAGTGGGTCAAGAAAGAAATAGAACCTCCTACGACATTTGACCCACAAAATGAGAGAGAAAAATATAAGAAAAAAAGGAAATAACTTCTAGGAATAGAATGGGGAGAATCGACCTTGAAACCTATGATAGGCCACCTGTCTATGACATGCCCCTAGACTATGACCACTAGATCACAGAAAGGCCAGCTGACAAGGTAAGTACTCTGAAAATTTTCATAAATATTTGTTTAGAGATAATGAAGGATGAAACTACATTGAATGCAGTGCATGGAATGATCAACCTGTGTGCATAAAATAAAGAAGCACCTGGTGCATAGCGAGTAGTTAACCAGGTACAACATAAGAAAATAACGAATAGGGAATTATGAATTAATGCGCAGGTAGGAGACTATGATATGGATAATATCATATTGGATATGGGATCTGATGTGAACATCATTCCGAAGCAGACATGAGAAATTATGGGAAAACCAAAATTGATCTAGTCACCAATTTAGTTGAGGCTAGAAAATCAACCCAATATTGTTTCAATTGGAATATTGACAGGGGTGAATGTTAACATCGATTGAGTGTGCAAGACAATAGATTTTGAAGTGATAGAGATAGTGGGTGGTGGTAAAACTGGTCCATCGTTACCTGGACTCGATTCGGATTTTGATAACCATAGCATTATTGATATGAAAAAGAGACAAATGGTCTTTGAAGTAGGAGACTTGCGAGTTATTGCACCATTGTATCCCACATAAGGAAGGCGATATGTGGAAGAAGCAAGAGGAAAATAAATTGACAATATTTACAATGTGACTGTTATCACTCCAGGAAACTCTCCTAGGCTGTAAGTCGGAGATGCCTGGTAACTAACTCTTTTTGGGAACTATTTTCTTAATAATTGATGTGGTTTTTGGATCAAGATGAATATATAGGGACTAGACTGTGTTTTTAAGACTGTCTAGAGATATCAAATATCACAAGGCCTTCTATAAATGCAATCAGACAAGGTTTGATTAAATGGAAGAGAAGATAGCTATTGAACCAAATTATACTCATATAAAACAAGCACAATGGGTTTAAAAGCTAAGGAAAATAACTTATGATTCTTAACTTAATCAATCAGGTAGTGAGATGACAATCACATGTGAATTGAATAAGCACCAATAAAGAAAACATTCACTCATAAGATATCAGAAAACAGAACAGAAAAAGTCTAATAACACAACTGAAGGAAGCCTGCAATGTTTCATATATTAAGAATAAGTCTTTTGGTTACAGTAGCAGCATGTAGAACCCAAAATTGAACCTTTGTTTCATATCAAAAATAGGCATTTATAGCCTCTTACAAACAGTTTTACAGATCCTAAAAACATGGATCTGTATTTAATAAAAACAATTCAATTCTATCTAAACAACTTGAAAATAAAGTCTTAACAACTAAACTTAGAACTCGAACTGTCTTCAATCTCCAAAATTCACCATCTGCATCCTTCTGCTCTTGGTAACTGCAATGTGGTGAAGAATAGCAAGACACCTGTCTTGACAGTTGGATCTCCCAACATTCATGGTCGATTTTTGAGGAAATGGTTTTGCATGTGGTTGCAAAAATTCTCTCGAACTTCTAATGTTGAACCCTTTGCATGCGATCTGATAGCCCATTGATATACTGGAGTTCCTTCAAAACCTGTTTGGAATGAACTGTCCTGTCCTTGGCTTAAAAAATTACTTTTCCATCTTTCAACAGCGCACTCGTTTAATTTTTCGCGGGTTAGCTGTTTAAAGTCATCACTTTCCACAGCTAACGAGTCATACAATATAGCTTTGCGCTGGTGAAAGCCCCGATTACGCTCAAAATGGGTTTTCACCTCCAAAATTTCGATTTCATCAAAATTTAGTGTGTTTTTGATTTCTCACCTTGCATATTAACGGCGACTTGAGCGAGAACCTTCAGATCTGGATGAGATTTTTGCCTCTATTTTTGTTTTAACCTTCTTATCTTCCTTTTAAGGCGTTTGGCGAGCCACCACAGGCTATTGTAATCTTTGGTGAGTTTTTTCTTTCTTTTCTTCTCTTGAACACTTTCCCTATCCAATCTCTCAAATGCAGTATTGGTTTTTTCGAAGTTCTCAGACAACTTCTTATACCTTTCTTTAATTACCCTTTCCAAAACCTCTTGCTGGGCAATTACCTCCTTGAGATGCTTGATCTTCTAAGACTTCTTTGATTTGGAGGTTTTTGATGTTTCTCCCTCTTCTGTATGAATGAAAGTCTCATAGTTTTGTGCACACTTAGTTGTCTGCTCAAGATTCTCAGTGACAGGGCATTGATCTTCCTGCTCTGATTCTGAATCTGAATAGGGAAAGTTTAGTATATTCTTCCCTGTACTCTGCTCTGTAGGACGCTCTGTGATCTGCTCTATGGTCTGCTCTATGGTCTTCTCAAAGTTTAACCTTTTCTTTGACCTGCGGGGCTTCACTCCAGAAATTTTGTCTTCTGAAGGTCCTGGCAGGGTCCTTCTTTTCCTTGAACTACTTTGAGGAGAAGACTGTTTCTTTGAAGCTTTCCCTAGTTCATTTGCCATCTAGGTCTGTGTTTCAAAACCTTCCCAAAATAAAAAATGATCCCAGCTCCTTCCCTGCTGTTTCAATTCTTCCAGGATGATTAATTTTATGAGGCCGAAGTGGCATAGAGTACTTTTTATGCTCAAGGGTTGAGCCCTAACCTTCTTTCAAACCTTAGTCAAACTTTTATGTAGGAAAAAAGGTAAATTACTGAGAGTCTTGCCTGTGAAATGGTCCAGGAGTTTGAAATGATACATCATAAGTTTATCATACCTGCCCTCCGAGGTAATGTACCGTTGGATGCCTTTGAACAACTCCTGCCATTCTTCTTCTAGATAGGAAACCATCATACCTTTTTTCCATGCCTTGTGCTTGTACCCCTCTTTCAAATAAGCTCTGAAATCCAGATTTTTGGGAGCAGTGGTTTTAAACCATCTCTGACCGGTTCTTGGTAGGATTGTTGCTGCAGCAATAGCAGCTTCATCCACTCTAATTTCCATGGACCCAACCTGAGCTTTGTTCCCATTGAAAGTCTTGGCAAAAGCTTCTGCCATAGACTGGTGGAAACCAATTTGCAATCTTTCAACGAACCCAATACACCCTGCATTTGAAAAATGTCTCTGGACTTCGGGGTGTGTCTGTAAAAAGGACAGGCTATCCAACTCTCTCTTGAGTAGAGCACTGCTGCGTTTTCTCACCATTCTGTAGCTCGAAGATCCCGACAATTTGTAGCCCCTGCAACTGCTGGTCGAGCCAAGGTTTTGCGCTGTTGAAAGCACTTCGAGAGTCGGCTCTATTTTTAAAACATTTGAAACTTTGACAGACTTCCGCGAACAGGGTATGATATGGAAACAATGACTTGATTTGATGCTTATCAGGCCGGTAGTACATCCTCTGTACCTGCACTACTGAATTTGAGCTTGACATCCCTGATGCCATGATTATGGAGCGTGAGTTTCTGAGTCGAATTCGCATCACAATCCTATTCTGACGTGCAGAATTGAGTTTCCATCATTACCCACTCTCATCAGCGCATGATTTGTATTTGCCTGACGTGGGGTGATCATATCATCATTGCCTTTAGACATGGATATCATGCACGTGATTCCTGCTTTCTTCAACCAACGGCCCGTGGAAAACGCCTCTGTTAGCTGTTCATCCTTGCCGCTTTCACCAGTGCAACACCCTGTGGAAAACCCCCGTTAGCTATGGAAAGTCTTCACTTTCCTCAGCGTGTGACCTTTTAAGAACTGCTCCTTAGCTGCGGAAAGTTTTCACTTTCACCAGTGCACAACCTTGTAAAGACCGCTCCATAGCTGCGGAAAGTATGCACTTTCAACAGCGCACGACCCGCGAAATTGATTGTTGGACATTTTGAAATTCACCACTTTCAACAGCGCACAGACTCATGAGAAGCGCTCCTTAGCTGCTGAAAGTCACCACTTTCCACAACTAACACTCAACTTTTGGACACACGTTAGCTGTTGAAAGTGAATTATGCAAATTTTGAAAAGAAGACTTTATGGATCATATTATTTTCTAAGACAAAAGCCAAAATTTAAGTTTTGCAGTTATCTTAACTCAAAAATGAATTAAGATCACAACCTATCACCTAAACAGCAAATAAAATCCACCAATTTATTTGAGGAGTTAACATTGGCTCCTATTGGGGATGAAGACCTCCCTGTGAGGTTTCAAGAACCATAGAATTAATGCCTTTCCTGGAAAAAGAACCTAAAAACTAAACTATCTGCTAGTGCTTCCATTGGGCATGGAGTTATTCAAAAATAAAACTAAGACTAACATTACAATGTCTAGGCTTCACAGCCTTAGACGGAATAGAGCTTTAAAAATCGCCCGTTTACTGGGCCACTGAACATTTCTTCACCTTCTAGATTCTGCAGAATGAAAGTGTTGTTGTTTTGCACCTGAGTAGTCATAAAAGGTCCCATCCATAAGGAATCAAACTTGTTATGCTTGCCTTTGTCCTGTCTGAGAGCATCCCACTTTAGAACCCAATCACCAATCTGAAAACTGTCCACCTTCACCTTTCTGTCAAAAGTCTTTTTGATCTTCATCTGATGAGCTTCTAATCTGTCCTCTAACTGTTCGCGAGCTTGTTGCGGTTCCACCAAATCAAGCATCCTTCTTACCATGTCGTTCGGCTCGGTCTGCTCTTCCTGAAAGAAATTAGCCACAGGCACAACTAACTGAATAGGAAAAATAATATCAGTCCCATAAACCAACTTGAATGGGGAAGTTCCTATGGATTTTTTAATAGTTACTCTGTCTGCCCACAGAGAAAATTTCAGTTTGGAATCCCAATTGTTTTTATTTTCCTCTAACATTTTTCTTATGATTTTGATCAAGCTTTTATTTGACGATTCAGCCAAGCCATTACCTTGAGGATAGTAGGGAGTCGAGTGTACAAGATGGATTCCCATTGATTCACACATGTTTACCAATGCTTCTGCTTTAAACGCTGCTGCATTATCTACCACCAGCCTCTTGGGACAACCAAATCTACTCAAAATATTTTCATAGAGAAACTTCATGACTACCTGGTGTGTAGCATTCCAGGTGGGGATCGCCTCTATCCACTTTGTGAAATAATCCGTGGCTACCGGAATCCACTTGTCCTGACCACTGGATGAAGGATTTATCTCACCTATTAAATCTAAACCCCACTACTGAAAAGGGCCATTCACCACTATAGGTCTCAGGGGTAAATATTTTAGTTGTTCCCTACCAGTAAATCTTTGGCATTTGTCGCAAGATTTGACGAATGCACACACATCTGAGAAGAGGAAAGGCCAATAATATCCATCCCTCAGGATCTTATGGGCAGTAGTATTCCAGTAATGATGACCACCGCAAACGAATGAATGAAACTGATGTGTCACTTCGACAGACTCTTCTTTATCTAAACACCTGAGAAGCAAACCAGTAGGGTCTCTCCAATATAACAGATTATTATAAATGCAGAATTTGATAGCTCTGAGCTTGAGAGCTCGAGCTTGAGTCAAACTGAGTTCAGGAGGAACTTCAAGCTTTTGCAGAAAATGTATGATGCCAGAATACCATTCACAAGAAGACAAGTGCTCCACCACTTGCTGAATGTCATGCTGCCCTTCCGCTGCCAACTCTGTCTGTACATTTTCTGAACTTTCTCCTATGAAATTAATATCCAGCAGCTTATGATTTCCCTTCGTTAAAAGCTTGGCAAGGCCCTGGCCTTTTACCAGTTTGGTGGGATTTACCTCAATATTGAACTCAATCATCTTTGCAATCCATCTCGCCCTCTTTCCGTCAATATCCGGCTGAGTCAAAACATCTTTTACAGAAGATGAAGGAACATATACGATGACCTTTGAGTGAAGAATATAAATTCTGAAGGATTTTAAAGATTTTATGAGAGCGTAAGCTTGTTTCTTGATAGGGTCATACCTCAATTCAGCATCCCTGAGCGTTTTGCTGAAGAAAGCCACGGGATGATCAAAGTTGTCCTCATCTTTCTGTAGAAGGACTGCTGCCACTGTGTCATAGGAGGCAAAGGAAAAGACATAGAAAGTCTTACTATAATCTGGGCTGATTAGAATCGGAGATTCGATGATCGCTTGCTTGATGTCCTGGAAAGAATTTCTCGCGTTGTCTGTCCATTTTATCTCAGACCCTTTCTTTAGCATGCATGTTATGTGTTTGATTAATTCAGTAAAATTCGGCACAAACCTTCTAACAAAATTTATCTTACCGAGCAATGATTGAATGTCCTTTTTGGACCTCGACAAGGACAGATTTTGAATTGCCTCCACTCGTGCTGGATCAATCATTATGCTTTCTGCTGAGACGATGTGGCCTAAGAGCTTCCCCTTCCTTAGAGAAAATTGGGATTTCTTGGGATTCAATGAGATCTCGAACTGCCTGCATTTTAAGAATACTCTTCTCAAATGTTTCAGATGCTTCTCATGGCTGTTGGAATACACTATGATATCATCAAGGTATATGAGGAAAAACTTGTCCTTTTCTCCCATGAAGGCTATATCCATGTCCCTTTGGAATGTAGCCCCGGCATTCATTATCCCAAATGGCATCTTTGCGTACATAAAGGTACCCCAAGGAGTGGTAAATGTTGTCTTCTCCTGGTCATCAGAGTGGACAGAAATCTGATTGTAACCGGACAATCCATCAAGGAAAGACATGACCTTGGCCCTTGAAATCCTCTGCAACAAGTGTTCCATCTTAGGGAGGGGATAGTTGTCCTTCTTAGAGCATTTGTTAAGGTTTCTGAAATTTACACACAATCTAACCTCACCATTCTTCTTCCTTACGATCACCAGATTGGCAATCCATTTGGAGTATCTCAAGGGAATTATGATCTTGGCATCGAGGAGTTTTTTAATTTCTCTCTCAATCACATGCAGAAGAAGAGGACTGATAGGCCTGAGCTTTTTCTTGAACGAAGTAGTGTCTTTTTCAAGAGGTATCTTATGCTGAATAATATCAGGGTCATAGGTCTTTAGGTCACTATATTTCCAAGCAAAAACATCAGAAAACTCCTTCAAAACACTACAGTATTTGGATTTCTGTTTAGCAGTCAATTCGGAAGACAAATTTATAAATTTGGGCTGGATTTTACCTCCTATGTTATGCTCATGAACAGCTGGATCTTTCTCCTTTTTCTCTGGCTTGTAAGGAACATCATTCTGATCAAAGAGCCTTTCTAAGGGCACCAAACCTCGAGGTATATAATTGTTGGGTAGCTGAACAATATCATGCTGACCCAATTTTTTCCTTAGCTCATGTTTCTGTGATTCTTCTTCATTTAGATTCTGCTGATCAATATGCAAATCAGAAAATCCATCTACCACTTGGAGAAATCTGTTGAGTTCATCATCATCTTAAAAAACTTTCGAATATTTGATATTGTTAGGTAAGGATGGTCGGTATTTTACTTGAACCTCATAACTGAGCTTAGGGGGCATGGGAGGAATGAATGTGCTGGATGAAATAGCAAGAGAATCAGCGAGCTGATTCATATCTCTTGGTATATATGAAATTTCAAAAACAGAAAAAGAATCATGCACTTTCCATACCTCGTCCCTGTAAGCCTTCAATCTGACATGCTTAGCTTGAAAGGTGATGTTTACCTATTGTATAATGAGGTCTGCATCTCCAAAAACCTTCAAACCTTTTATCCCCATCTCTTTGGCTGAATTTAATCCCAATAGCAAAGCCTCATATTCTGCTATGTTGTTAGTAGTTTTGAAGTCGAGCTTAAAATACAAAGATATGGTCTCCTTTGAGGGAGAGATCAGAACTACTCCAGCACCTGCTGAATCCTTAGTGCTGGCCCCATCAAAGTACATAGTCCAGACTGGAATGTCTTCACTTTCAGACTGCCACTCCATAGGCTTCACTAGCTGCATAGGATTTGATAGACCATCATCAATCTGAAGGATGCATGAACCAAAATCTGTATCCATAGCATAGATAGGATGATTGACGAAATTTTTTCCATCGCTAATGATGTAAGCAAGCTAGTTTTCCCTGTAAAATTTTTTCAGCTTCCCCCCAAACACCAGAATCATAGCATATGACAGATCCATCTATAATGTACCTCCTAATCTTTTTCCCCATGAACGAGACAAAAGAAGCCCAAACTTAGGTGGAATATCAGTAACCACCACGTCCATAACCATGCTTCTCATTGGTAGTTGAGCAAGGTTAATGACCATGTCTTTGATGAGGCCGAGACATCTAACTTTTCTAGAATCAAAGGAGAAAATATCTTGATATGGTTTGGTGACTTCAAGACCAAGCTCATCCATCACCGCCTTTGGCATAAGATTATGTGATGCCCCAGAATCAAGCAAACAATTATGAAGGATTTTGTCATGGACATTTAAGGATATGTAAAATGGTGGACAAGAATCATCTCGGTCTTCTATCATAGGACCTATGGTCACTTTAGGCTGATCATCTTGTAGGTTAACGAAATCATCCGATGGAGAGGTCTTTGACTCAAGAGACTTCAGGATGGCTGATCTAAAGATTTCATTCTTCATGAGTTCAGTTAAAGGCATTGGTATCTTAACTTTTTGAATTTCTGATTCAAAATTGAAAGAGGAAGATGGCTTGTCTGAAACCTTTACCTCATGGGAAGGAGCTTTGAGACTGACTTGCTCCTTGGCTGGGGGCTGAGTTTGTTTCTTCAATGGTTTTGTTGGAAGGGGGGTTTGTTTTTCAGGAGCGGGAGGCTGCTTGGCAGCAACCTCTTTACTTTTCACAGGAGCAAAATCTTCCTTGTTCTCCACAGGAACAGTAATGGGTGTTTTTGGAACAGAATTCTTCTTGGACCTTAAGTTGTAACCTTTCTAATCATCTGTCAAGTAGATAGCTCCTTCAGCACCGACCTCTTGAATTTGTTGATCCATCAGGGCTTCTTCATAGTCTACCTGTGTCAAAAATGAAGAATCATTTTCATCACCAAAACAGTTTATCTCGTCTGCATCTTCGATTTCATCGTGAGGTGGTTGTTTCTCTTCATCTAATACTGCATTTTGAAAAGGTGGTCTGACCCTCTGATCATCAACTGGATTTC
>SNQJ01S0054825.1:0-25520 GCA_010110895.2 Picea sitchensis | reverse complement strand
CTTAATAATTGATGTGGTTTTTGGATCAAGATGAATATCTAGGGACTGGACTGTGTGTTTAAGACTGTCTAGAGATATCAAATATCACAAGGCCTTCTAGAAATGCAATCAGACAAGGTTTGATTAAATGGAAGAGAAGATAGATATTGAACCAGATTATACTCATATAAAACAAGCACAATGGGTTTAAAAGCTAAGGAAAATAACTTATGATTCTTAACTTAATCAATCAGGTAGTGAGATGACAGTCACATGTGAATTGAATAAGCACCAATAAAGAAAACATGCACTCATAAGATATCAGAAAACAGAACAGAAAAAGTCTGATAACACAACTGAAGGAAGATTGCAATGTTTCATATATTAAGAATGAGTCTTTTGGTTACAGTAGCAGCATGTAGAACCCAAAATCGAACCTTTGTTTCATATAAAAAATAGGCATTTATAGCCTCTTACAAACAGTTTTACAGATCCTAAAAACATGGATCTGTATTTAATAAAAACAATTCAATTCTATCTAAACAACTTGAAAATAAAGTCTTAACAACTAAACTTAGAACTCGAACTGTCTTCAATCTCCAAAATTCGCCATCTGCATCCTTCTACTCCTAGTAACTGCAATGTGGTGAAGAATAGCAAGACACCTGTCTTGACAGTTGGATCTCCCAACGTTCATGGTCGATTTTTGAGGAAATGGTTTTGCATGTGGTTGCAAAAATTCTCTCGAACTTCTAATGCTGAACCCTTTGCATGCGATCTGATAGCCCATTGATATACTGGAGTTCCTTCAAAACCTGTTTGGAATGAACTGTCATATACTTGGCTTCAAAAATTACTTTTCCATCTTTCAACAGTGCACTCGTTTAATTTTTCACGGGTTAGCTATTGAAATCCATCACTTCCCACAGCTAACGGGTCATACAATATAGCTTTGTGCTAGTGAAAGCCCCGATTGCACTCAAAATGGGTTTTCACCTCCAAAATTTCGATTTCATCAAAATTTAGTGTGTTTTCGATTTCTCACCTTGCATATTAACGACGACTTGAGCGAGAACCTTCAGATCTGGATGAGATTTTTGCCTCTGTTTTTTTTTTAACCTTCTTATCTGCCTTTTAAGGCGTTTGGAGAGCCACCAAAGGCTATTGTAATCTTTGGTGAGTTTTTTCTTTCTTTTCTTCTCTTTAACACTTTCCCTGGCCAATCTCTCAAATGCAGTATTGGTTTTTTCGAAGTTCTCAAACAACTTCTTATACCTTTCTTTAATTACCCTTTCCAAAACCTCTTGCTGGGCAATTACCTCCTTGAGATGCTTGATCTTCTGAGACTTCTTTGATTTGGATCTTTTTGATGTTTCTCCCTCTTCTATATGAATGAAAGTCTGATAGTTTTGTGCACACTCAGTTGTCTGCTCAGGATTCTCAGTGACAGGGCATTGATCTTGCTGCTCTGATTCTGAATCTGAATAGGGCAAATTTAGTATATTCTTCCCTGTACTCTGCTCTGTAGGACGCTCTGTGATCTGCTCTATGGTATTCTCTGTGGTCTGCTCAAAGTTTAACCTTTTCTTCGACCTGTGGGGCTTCACTCCAGAAATTCTGTCTTCTGGAGGTCTTGGCAGGGTCCTTCTTTTCCTTGAACTACTTTAAGGAGAAGACTGTTTCTTTGAAGATTTCCTTGGTTCATTTTCTAGCTGGGTCTGTGTTTCAAAACCTTCCCAAAATAAAAAATGATCCCAACTCCTTCCCTGATGTTTCAATTGTTCCAGGATGATTAATTTTATGAGACCGAAGTGGCATAGAGTACTTTTTATGCTCAAGGGTTGAGCCCTAACCTTCTTGCAAACCTTAGTCAAACTTTTATGTAGGAAAAAAGGTAAATTAAGGGGAGTCTTGCCTGTGAAATGGTCCAGGAGTTTGAAATGATACATCATAAGTTTATCATACCTGCCCTCCGAGGTAATGTACCGTTGGATGCCTTTGAACAGCTCCTGCCATTCTTCTTCTAGATAGGAAACTAGCATACCTTTTTTCCATGCCTTGCGCTTGTACCCCTCTTTCAAATAAGCTCTGAAATCCAGATTTTTGGGAGAAGTGGTTTTAAAACATCTCTGACCGGTTCTTGGTAGGCTTGTTGCTGCAGCAATAGCAGCTTCATCCACCCTAATTTCCATGGACCCAACCTGAGCTTTGTTCCCATCGAAAGTCTTGGCAAAATCTTCTGTCATAGATTGGTGGCAACCAATTTGCAATCTTTCAACGAAACCAATACACCCTGTGTTTGAAAAATGTCTCTGGACTTCGGGGTGTGTCTGTAAAAAGGACAGGCTATCCAGCTCTCTCTTGAGTAGAGCACCACTGTCTTTTCTCACCATTCTGTAGCTTGAAGATCCCGACAATTTGTAACCCCTGCAACTGCTGGTCAAGCCGAGGTTCTGCGCTATTGAAAGCACTTTGGGAGTCGGCTTTGTTTTTAAAACATTTGAAACTTTGAAAGACTTCCGCGAACAGGGTATGATATGGAAACAACGACTTGATTTGATGCTTATCAGGCCGGCAGTACATCCTCTGTACCTGCACTACTGAATTCAAGCTTGACATCCCTGATGCCATGATTATGGAGCGTGAGTTTCTGAGCCAAATTTGCATCACAATCCTATTCTGACGTGCAGAATTGAGTTTCCATCATTACCCACTCTCATTAGCGCATGATTTGGATTTTCCTGACGTGGGGTGATCACATCATCATTGCCTTTAGACGTGGATATCACGCACGTGATTCCCGCTTTCTTCAACCAACGACCCGTGGAAAATGCCTCTGTTAGCTGTTCATCCTTGCCGCTTTCACCAGCGCAACACCTTGTGGAAAACCCCCGTTAGTTGTGGAAAGTCTTCACTTTCCTCAGTGCGTGACCTTTTAAGAACTACTCCTTAGCTACAGAAAGTTTTCACTTTCACGAGCGCACAACCTTGTAAGGACCGCTCCATAGCTGCGGAAAGTATGCACTTTCAACAGCGCACGACCCGCGAAACTGATTGTTGGACATTTTGAAATTCACCACTTTCAACAGCGCACAGACTCATGAGAAGCGCTCCTTAGCTACTGAAAGTCGCCACTTTCCACATCTAACACTCAACTTTTGGACACACGTTAGCTGTTGAAAGTGAATTATGCAAATTTTGAAAAGAAGACTTTATGGATCATATTATTTTCTAAGACAAAATCCAAAATTTAAGTTTTGCAGCTATCTTAACTCGAAAATGAATTAAGATCACAACCTATCACCTAAACAACAAATAAAATACACCAATTTATTTGAGGAGTTAATAGTGACCACACGTATGGATGACTATATTAATCCTACTACTAAGGGTGTGCTCAGTTGGTGAAGTATCAACTCCTACATGACGGATTCAAAAGAAGCCCTAAAACATTGGAAACATAGGTTACATGAAGTATCTACAAGGAGATGTGCTCGTATTACCTACACATTGCACTAGATTGGATCTGAGGTATGCGATCCCCCAAAGTATGATGGACTAACAGATATAGATTCATTTTTTAAATAATTTGAATTGCATATATAAAAAAAATAGAGATTGTTAGCTTTAGGTATCGCATTGAAAGTGACTCATGTAAGATGGTGGGTTGCGCATAAGGATAGAATAGATAATTGGCAGCAATGCAGAAGCTTGTTACAGGTCAGGTTTGGAACATAAACTGAATATACTGCATAGAAGTATACTGGGTTGAGTTTTCCTACAAATCATCTTACATAGTGCATCGTGGCATGGATACCAGTACCTAATAAATAATGGACTCACTTGTTTCTACACACCTTGGATACAATCCCAAAGAATTGGTATTTAGAACTGAGAGTACACAGAGGAACAACGAACTAGGAAGATTTGAATCACAACTTCAAGGTAGCTTTCAAGTTTGAATATGATGCCCCTTTAGTAGACACAACTCTACAAATTATAAAGAACAATATATTTGCATCAGAAGAATCAAAAATACCATCACCCTTATGTAGTGAACCCAGATATTTTGCAACTATTCAATAGGTTTTGGAATACCATAACGTTGTTGGAGAAGACTAGGAGGACGAAGACCAAAGAAATTTGAAAATACCAGAAAATAAAGGAGAGCATGTAGTAGAGGGTCCCGAGCTTGAATCTGTCGATTACGTAAAAATGTTGAAAACACGCAAGGTGAATATTGGTACAAAGGATAATCCCAAGTTCACAAACATTGGAGATTACTGAAATTAAGAAATTGTCAGAAGATTGATGATTTATTGCGCGAATACCATGACCTTTTTCCCACTACATTTTTAGAAATGAAAGGGATTGTTGGGGAGATAGGGGAGATGAGGATCCCTTTGAATCTAGATGCCAGGCTAGTGAAGCAGAGATTGTATCGATTGAAACCAGTATGTAAGCAGAAAGTGAAAGTAGAAATAAATAATGATCTAGATTATTTTGAGAATAACATGAAGACAAAAATATAGCCAATATATAACAAGGAAATACATAGAGATAATGCGGAGAGCACAAAAATATAGTGAAAACCAATTTCTATTAATGAACAAGACAGAAAAACATTGTAGAACACAAAATGGCGGAATGGGGTAGCCTATCTTTGAAAATAAATAGATGTTGGCTACGCCTCATTCACAACAAGTTTTACATCACACTCCATTGCATGCTTAAAGGGCCTCCTTCACCTCAATTATATATGAGAGAGTGAGAGGAGAAAAATTTCCATGATGCATGTGGGATAAATTGGACTAAGTTTATAAAATTTCATAGGCATGTTAAAACTAGGACTTCTCGGGTGGTCACCCATACTAGTACTACTTTAGCCTGAGAATGCTTAACTGTAGAGTTCTAATGGGATCCAATGCATTAATGCTATGTGGTAGGAATTTACATAAGACCAATAGGAAATTATTACATGATGTATATAATTAACAATTGAATATGGAATTACATTCCATTTCCCATCAAAAGAGTGAATATCATGGTTTGTCACAACCACAAGATCAAAATGGTGATTCTGTGGAAAAGGTGGATGGCCACTGAGATCCATCTGGATGATTCCTCCCCCCCTTAAGAATAAATGGCCCCCATTGCATCAAGTTCCCTTGGGAGATGGAGAGACCTCTGCTAAATCTGAAGCTTAGTGCATTGCTTTCATTGTTGAAGAAGTTGTCATGCTTAGCTTGTTGAAGGATGTCATTAACATTTGTTGGAGGGGTTGGATCTGTTCAACCAATCTAGCTGCATGATCTAGCTGAGTGTGGGAGGACTCTTTCGGTGAAGATGCATCATGAAGTGTATCAAGGGTTATGTTATAACCTTGTTTCACTAGGCAGTGTGGAGGCACCCCCGTAGGTGCATCAAGAACATCTTGGTACTCTTCTAGAATCTTGTCGATCCAGTTCTACTGGATAGAAAGGTCTTGAGTTGAGGATGCAATGGTTGTAGTGTCCTTATATTCATCTTCTGATCGGATTGTGAAGAGGCTAAACTTTGTAGTATGAGAGATTACTTTGTGGAATTTTTTTGGTTGGACATGTTGAGCACTCAACACACCCTAAAAAGCCTATGTCAATTTTTCATTTTTTGGGTACCATTTAATCATTAAATTGTCTGAATTCGATTTTATTTTGAGAAATGTTTTGTCTTTGCTTATTATCTTAACACTCATTAACTATTTAGGTTTGTTTAACTTTATGAAACTTCATGAATTAAAAGGTATTAACACTTAAATGAGGAATCATTAGCCAAAACACTTAGCCTGACACTCTCAAGATTCAACATTGGAAGGAATTAAGAGAAGAAAAAAGAATCACTCACAAAACCTCAATCGATGAGCATCGATATTCATCGGTATCGGCGAAAGGAATTTTTGTTTCACGACAAGTATCACATGTGGACATTGCCAATAGTCGATCCCCTTCGGCATCGGTAAAAGGCGAAGGGAGTAAACGTTAAGGAAGAAAGAAACAATATAGCCGATAACCGATACCCGACGCGCTTGTCGAAACCTGGGAAGACTGAATCACGATGAACATTTCGACCATGCTAAAGAAGTTTTCCTTGATCATCGATTCTCGAAGCATTTCGACATCGAGAGCTTTTGAAGAAGCTAATCCAAAGAAAAAAACACGTGATACGTTTATCCCTAATTTTCGACCCTCGATACCTTTTCAGCATCAACGATCCCAGGATTAGTTTAGAACACACAACTCGAGGAAAGTCCCAACTTCGACTAAAACTTACAAGTCACCTGTCTTTAAAGCCATGTGTCTTTGCCAGATTGGAGAAACGTATGACCCAGCTTTACCCCGAGTCATTCTTGGTCCCCTAAATCCAAGTCACACCTCCGAGCCAGTTTTGCCACGTCAGTACCATACGATGAAATCAATCGCCGTCAGAGGTTTTTTGCAAAAGGATATCAACAAAAATGTCCATAACACATTGTCAATCCCCAATCCACCCACTAAGAAAGGGACATGATGGGACATTTTAGTGCTAGATATGTTTTGATTCAGAGCATTTAAGGGACTAATTAATTAGTTACTACTTCGTGTGCGAATCAAAACAACCATTTGAAATTACCGATAGAACACATCACCCTCCGTGCCTCCACCGTCAAGCCACGATGAATTTAAGTTGCGGAGATTCAGTGGCAGTCTTGTTTGAATTCCACTCATCACCCGTATTAAATGGTTGATAGGACAAGGTAATTTCTTTCTTGGTTTTAAATTCTCTTGAGTAAACGAAACCATTCTATGCGCAAAGGAGTTTCAGAGCATCTGGAGAAGAAAAAAGAGTGATTTGAAAGCCACAACGATCCTGTGAGTAACAAATAACTAGGTTTAGAAAGCTTTACAGGTATGTACCAGTCTGTGGATTTTTCATGCTTGCACGTTATATGTATATTTTATCTTGTGTTTCTCTATGCGTCGTCTCTAAAAGATTTATTTTGATTGTAGGAACAATTCCTCCAATAAATCCAAACACCAAGCGGTCGCCGAGAGCGCTAAAGATAAAAGAACCAGAGGTAGGAGAAGGCTCTTCTCCAAGGGCCACAAAGAAATTAGAATTTTCTCATAGGCCAGAACCGGTCATTAGGACATCTACAAAGAAGGTTTTCACTCAACCTCCATCCGTTGGAGACACAGAGGCAAACACAGGGACCAAGGAGGTACTCCCACATTGGGGAGAATTCTCAAGAAGATCAACCAAGAAGAATTCTTGGAATATATACCGCACAATGACCCATATGTGAGAAATCTCTATGACAAAGTTTTTCATAATATTCTACGGCCATACTTGCACATGGTAGACAGAAGAACCCCTATGTTTCCCTGTATAGAACTTCTGTAGTGGCTCATCGACCACACAGACACCTAGAAGTGTTTAATCAGTGGTGGGTGTGTTGGGGTTTTCCTTCTAGTGGAGGTGCATAGGTATTACAAGCTTAGAGACTCAGAGGAGCAATTGAACAATGATTTAGTCATAAACTTCTATGAGCGCCATGACACCAGCCGGGTGATGGCCTCATGGTGGAGAGAAGATAAAAAATACACCAATCAGACTTCTGACTGGTACTAGACGGCCAACTTGAGGGAGTCGTATATCTATCTAATGGATCTCATATGTCAGTTGTATGGGGAGAAAGACTGCTCCATATTTTTAGAGGCATGGATGCCTCTATCTTACATAATGGTTTTTTCCGGGAGATTTTTCAACTAGGGAGCCATAATTTCCAAGCAGTTGAGCATCTTCATACAATAGACTCAGATGCCGAAAGAATGAGAGACTCCACCCTTCTACATGGATTCGTATTTACTAGACGTCATGTGCACCAGAAATGTATTTGTCGGCATGAACCTGAGATGGCATGTCTTAGAACTCTCGGTCCACGTATATTTCATCATCTTATGGGAGAATAGGTAAAAAGAATCCTACTCCCTCATCTGCGATGAATTCATCGCACACATTTATTTTATTCTCTTCAATAAAGAGTGTTTGAGACTATCGAGTGCATCCAAAAAGGTGATATCAAAGGTCGACCACTGGTATCTGGATGAATGTGATACCTATATTAGGGTATTCGAGGTCACCAGATCACCTCAGCTCATACCAGCACATGTCCCTGACCGGATTGTAGTGGGAGAGACATGCTACTAGACCATCCTTAAAGGTTACAACACCACCCTGGTCAAGGATAAGAAGTGGGCATTTATACCTTATGGATTCCATATAGGCTTCTACCTATTGAAAGACACCACTCAAGCCAAGCAGGAAGGATTGAGCCAATTATAATTTTGATTCTAGATTGGTCAATTCTGTAAGCACGGCCAAAAGGGTCTAGTATTGGAACATGCTTCTCAAGTGTCGTCCTACTGACCATACACCCATGACAAGTTTGAAGATGAGGTCTTCACAGAAAATGCCTAAGATTGGGACAAATTTGTGGCAAGGATGTCTGATCCCAAAATGACCAAGTTCAAAGCTATGATCCTGGATGAATAGATGATGATCCTAGAAAAATTGGCTCAAGGGGTCCTCAAGGCCAGAGAAGAAATGATAGCATCCAAAACAACAGAAGTAGTAGAAGCCCCCCTAGTCACCCCAGTGCAAGGTATAGGTACCCCCATGGCTCAAGACACGCGGGAAAGGGGGTTACTCATGATAGAACATGCACAATGGACAATTGATCGGATGCAAGATAACCCAGACCTCATAAGTATGACAAGGCTCCATGATGACAACCCAGAGGAAGCTAAATAGGCCCAAACAACACTGAACTGATAGACATCAATGAAATCACTGGGTTAGACGACCCTGAATTCACAACTCCACCAGCCATATCGCTGACAGGTGTTTCGTAACCAGAGATAGTCGAAACATCAGGGAGAACAAGTGCACCAAATCCCCTAAGTGAACTGATAAAAATCTATGATGATGATGAGAGCCCAGAAGTATCCCTTGTGACCCCTGTACATATCGAAGAGGAAAAGGAAACAGAGAAGACATCTTCCCCGATTCTCGACACTCAAATTCAAGGGGTTCTACAGAATGAGCAAGAAGTCGAGAGTTTCCTAAACACTGAGTTGCCCAATGCACTGGAAACCCAAGCAGACTATCTAAAGGATCAGCTAGGTTTGGACAAACCAAAGGAAGGAGCTCCACAACATGAAATCAGTGTCTCAATGACCGACGATCAAGTAAGTACCGAGCCTACCCCTGATGCTTCAATTTCAATCAGTACTCAAACCCCCGATGAGAGACAGACAGAAGTCGTGCCTTCATAACATAGGGAGGAAGTTTAAGAACCCAGCCCTGAACAAATATATACCATTGGGAGTATGGGGAATACACTCACCTTGCGAGATCAGCAAATCCCTGAACCCATGGACGAAGTAGCCAACATACATGGCATAGCTTATGAACGAAAAAGGAAGGCTATCATCCCGAGAACCAACAAGAAGAGAAGGATCACTTTATATTGTTCCATCCTCATCACTACAGAAGAAAACCTTATCAACACAAAACATGCTAAAACATCTTAACTTATCGGTGCAGGGATGTCAATCACAAATGCCACCCTGGACAGAGCTAAAAGGGATGAGGAGGAGTTGGCTGCTTCTTTAAAGGAATTGGAACATTTTCTCCACTTGGTGAAATATTACCAGGACACCACACATGTCGTGGTGTACCTAAGGAGGGAATTTAAGGAGACCGACGAAAATTTTACAGATGAATGGTACCTATTCACTACAAGGATATCCAAGATTAAAGAAGACACCCTCATGGCGCTAGCCATGTGCAAATATATAGAGAGGTGGTACGAGAAGTTGCAATAAGTTGTGGAAAGAATTTACTATATCAACGCGGTGCAAAAGGGCCAACATGTCGAAGAGAATGACATCCAAGTGCTAAGGAAAAGTAGCATCAACCGCATCAACAAATTGATCGAGTATTGGGTTAAAATGTCCTGGGAATCTCACCGATAAATCCAATATAAATGGGCCAAGTGTGAGAAAAACTGGATCAAGATCAATCGAGTGATGAAAGACATTGGACTCCCCAATTTTGGCACAGCCGATGACTTTTTTGACTTGCAATACATAGTCAAGTCACACACCGAGAAAGACTCATCATGGGCCAAAGAAATAACAAAGGTGATAGACACAATGCTAGGTCAGGTGCGACAGTTTATGGAGCACCCGATCAAATCTTGAGCTATGTTGCAACAGTTAAGTTCCAGTATAGTTAAGTATCGAGCACATGCGGTAGAGATAAGAGATATTCACTTGGCCCTGATAAAACAAAATAGATTCCCATATGCCAACACCTGCGAGGATTTCTTCATCAAGTGGTTGGAGTACGAGAAGAATCACCCTCTTAAGTGATATCTTGAGATGAGTCTTAGAAAAACTGATAGAAAAGAGTGCCATGAGACAAGTTTTGTTTTACTTAGTTTCACTTTAATTGTTATTTTTAGTTAATTTTATGTTATAAATAGGATCATCAACCAGTTAGTTAATGGTCGATGGTTGTTGCAAAGACCCTCATTTGTGATTTTGTTAAGAACTATTTCGGAGTTGCCTTTAATTGAGAAGTCCTTTTTGGGACCAGAGACAAGTTTGTGTTTTCATCAAATGCATGTATGATTGGATGTGGAGAGCAATTATTTCTTATTTTGTCTCATGAATGGATGCAGTAACGAGTAAGAGCTACTAAATCTATTGATATGTTATCTGATGCAATGTTTTACAGTTCGTGTTGTTAATGATGAAGATAAATCGTTGTGTTATTATGTGATTGATGGTTAGAGTTAAGTGAATTATTTTACTTGCCATCATTTATCGCATGCATGTTTTCTTCTGATAAATTGTATCTCAGTCAGTAATTGGAATACTTGCACGGTTAACATATTAGTACTAGGCCTGTGGTAGATGATCACTGTCTGCATGCTAGAGTAAAGGGTTATCCCAAGCTTAGCCTCTTATCTAGTAGTTAAGTTTGTTATCACTTTGTCACTTAGTTTTTTTATACCGTCTTTATCTTATATCAGTCCTACCTAAGAGAAATTATAAAAAGATAATTTCTGAACCGAAGGAGAAAATCCTTCACAAGAAAACGTAAATCCCATCGATTATTTTGGTCGGATCGCAAGATATGGAGAACCATTCCACTATTAAATGATGCAGAGTCTAATTAGGACTCGGTGGCGGGTTTGGTTCCTACTGTTGAGAAAAGGGATTAGGACCCCTCAACAGAATTGGCCCTAGAAGGAGGGCCTGAAGAATGAATGGCTAACATGATATTTGACATAATATTTCAATCAACCTGTAGATTCAAAACAACCCACATGCATGGCTAGTCATTCCCAAGACAACCCAAACACACTAAGTACTCCTAAAATGATTAAATCACCCCTAACATGAGGAAGAACGCTTGTTCCCTAATATACATTATTCTCCTCCTCACGAGGAATTGAATCAGTTCATAAGAATCATAAGAGCTTACGCTCGACAAATCGGTGCACTTCCCTTAGCTTCATTACTTCCTTAAAGAAAAGAAATAAGCAGACCAATGGTCAAGTCCCCCAACTAGGTTTTTATTCACACAGTAGAATACATGATAGATTTATCCCTCATTGAAATCGAACATCCTCTTAATCTAATCCCTGGAACACCAGCCAAAAATTTCTCTGATTCAGACACTTTTTCAGAAGAAGAAGGATTTAATTCATAATGCTCAGGTTCAGGATCTGAGGACATGGAAGATAACAATGACCATGATGAAGAGAGGGGAGACCCACCATAGAATAATAAAACTTGGTTGGCTATAGATTCTTTGGCCATCCCTAGATGAGTACATAACCTTCTCCGACATCCATAGAAGTTACTTCCTAAATTTGACCCTGAAACCTCAGGATTGCCTGAAGACCATATTAAAAAGTTTGTACTAGCTATCAGATTGATGAATGTCCAACATGAAGACATAGTATGCAGGTTTTTCCCCTATACCTTGGAGAACTCAACCTCCACATGGTATTTTAACTTACCTATAGGGTCCATAACTAGTTGGACAAAGTTTCAAAAGTATTTTCTAGATAAATTTGCGAAAGAAACCACTACAGGAGATTTGATGGATGAATTGCTTGCCACCACCATGAGTTAGAAGGAAAGGGTCAAATAATTTAATCAAATATTTACCACCATCTTAAACAAATTCCAGCCCAAGGCTAAATGTAACACACCCACTATGGCATAATAGATTTTTCACCTTTTTCACCTTTTTCTCGAGGGACAAAATCCTCGAGTTCCTATGAGGTCCTAGCGTAAGCTAGCTCTTCCTATCGAAACCTTCACTAAACAAATCCACCAGTTCTTTCATTGAAAACCCATCGTGTACAACTCAAGCACCAAGCGCGGGCTTCACCTCCATGTGATCATCGGTTATGACCCTGGGTGAAGCCAAGAAGTGCCTTTTGCATTTCGTGACTCAACAATGCCCAAGATTCAAGTATTTTGACTCTTCAAACCTCGAAACTTGAAATCATACCTTCATTGAGATCAACATCTGTGAATCTCCCCCTGATCCAATTGTCCTGGCCGTATCAGGATTTTGGTAACCAGGAGTTTGAAATGCAAGAGAGTCGAGTCTTTTGACTCTTCGAACCCTGAAACCCAAAATCCTATCTTTGATTAGATCGACAATTGCGAGTCTCCCCCTGATCCGACGGTCCTGGCCGTATCGAGATTTCGGTAACCGAGAGTTCGAAATGCAAGAGAGTTGATTCTTTCGAATCTTCGAACCTCCAAACCCAATACGCGAGTTTTTGTACGAGATCCAACGACTCATGGGATTTCAGAGCTTTCACCAAACTCTAACTGCTCACCATGCGTCTCCTTCGATGGACGGTCCAGATCCTTTCGGGACTACTCCTTTCTACCATGTAACCCTGTCCTATGACCTAGGGCTCATCCTCAGAGCGCATCGGGGTTTCACATACCATGATTTCGCGACTTGCGAAGACAAGGGGTCTCGCCCTTTGGTTTCCCGGGTGTCAAAACGCTGAAATGATGAAACCTATTCACACGAAACTGATTCGGAGTTTCGCCTACCAGGACTTCACGACTTGTGAAGACGAGGGGTCTTTCCCTTTGGTTTCCTAGGTGTCAAAACGTCAAAATGCCAAAACCTATTCACACTAAATTGATTCGGAGTTTCGCATACCGAGACTTCACGACTTGAAAAGATAAGGGGTCTCACCCTTTGGTTTCCCTGGTGCTGAAACGCCGAAATGCAGAAACCTATTCACACTAAACTGATTCAGAGTTTCGCATACCAGGACTTTGTGACTTGCGAAGACGACGGATCTCGCACTTTGGTTTCCCGGGTGCTGAAACGCCAAAATGCCGAAACCTATTCACACTAAACTGATTCGGAGTTTCGCATACCGGGACTTCATGACTTACGAAGATGAGGGGTCTTGCCCTTTGGTTTCCTGGGTGCAAAAACACCAAAATGATGAAATCTATTCACGCTATACTGATGGTCCAGATCACTCCTGGATCAACGACCATGATCACATCGCGATTTCATGAATCGTGAAGTCGTGCAATCCTACCCTTTGACCACTCCAAGTCGCGAATCAGCGAAATGATACCCAACTACCACGTGTTTGGTGTCGATGGATGGTTTCGAATACTTCGAGACTTTCATGACATTGGCAAGTCCACTCTACTGCTTATTCAAAGGTTAATATCGATGGTCAATAGAGCTTCGACAGATCCTTCAGAGGGTTCTTGGGCAGTTATACCTGGGCTTGGTGACCTGACTGAAAAGCCTTCCTAATTCGTCGAGCTATGAACTCGGTGACAGGGGTAAAGTAAACTCATGGGTTTACTATAATGGTAGTATGTTCAAGGAACTCACTCCAACTCTGGAATGTGAGGAAACTTCCTGGGAGAAGATGCCTTCGGGAAATCAACCCAGGACATAGTGCGAGCCAAGTAAATGGGACCATTCTTAAGGGAAAGGTCTCATATTATGAACTTATTCATTCTATACATAAACCAATTATGGTCATATAAGTATAAGCATGCATCCATTATTTCAAATCAAAACACAAGCAAACAATTCCCATACAAAAACCATTTATGAGCGTGTAAACATGAGCATGCATTCATGATATGCAATTCCAAATACAAGTCATAACACTTATCAGAAAACACCGGATGTGATGTGACTGTTGAGAGGGGTTCTCGTTTCCACTCAACTATAGGCTCAGCGACTCCAGATGGATTTACCACTAGCCACCCCCGAGCTAGACCACGATGCTTGGAGATTTAGTCTCCTACTTCCAGCTCAACAGGAGTCCAGAACGAACGTTTTCTCCCCTTCTCCACTGTTCAAGACTCTCTGCATCTCCAGGGTTCCTTCTGTTTTCTTTTCCGTGCTCCCTATCGCATGTCCTCCCTTTCCCTATTCCCCACACTTCATTTCTTTCCTTGTTCTGCAAGATTTCGTGTGGCACGAATTCCCCCCTCCATGGTCAGGTTTGAGAGCTTCTACGGATGGATGGTTTGCCCCCATCTCCTCATTAACTCTTGAGGAGCCTTCCCACCTACCATCCTAGTGGGTAATTCATTCCAGGGTCAGAGAGATGCTTTGGTATTTGAGCAAGTAAAGACCAGTATGGTATTGGTTCGGTGGAAGTTAACGCCCCCATTACAGGTCTCTTCCACCACCTTCCATTAGCTATCATTGTCTCTTTCAGCACATCCCTCTCCCAACAATCATGCAACACATATTCATAACATTATTTACATTCATCGACCTTTTATACAAAGGTCCGTAAAATCAAACATTTACATCTTTGAGTTTGCCATAGTTCTTGGCCAATATAGTTATTTTTACAGACCGGGGGAAACGGGGTGTTACAATTCCCTCCCCCTTAGAGGAAAATCATCCTCTATGTTCTATCTATCAATATGGCATGTATGTACATAAGTAAACAAAATCAGATATGCCTATTTCATGGCATCTTCCATTTCCCACGTAGCCTCATCTGGGCCAAAATGTTTCGACTGCACCTTGACTTGTGCAATGGTTCGGTTTCTGAGTGGGGTTTCCTTTCTGTCCAATATGCATTGAGGTTATGGCATGAATTCTCCCTCTGGTTACACTTGGATCACAGACCAGTCACTTATATGATTAGAATCGTGTACATATTTCTTCAGTAATGAAACGTGGAAAACATTATGTTCTTTTACTATGGGAGACAGTGATAGCCTATAGGCTACAGGTCCTACTCTATCTAGAAATTCAAAGGGTCCACAATACCGAGGTTCCAACTTGGCACAAGCTCCCATCCTCAGGGAAATTTTCCTGGGCCTAACTCTGAGATATACGTGGTCTCCCTTATTGAACTCTCTTGGAGTTCTCTTTCTGTTGGCGTAACTTTTCTGTCTGTTCTGAGCGACCTTTAGATTTTGTTTATAATGAATCACTTATTGTTCCATTTCTTTCAACATGTTGGGTCCAATAGTAATTCTTTTTACGGGATTACTCCAACTGACTGGAGTGTTGCATGGCCTACCGTAGAGGACTTCGAAAGGACTCGTCTTTAGGGATTCTTGGTATCCATTGTTGTAAGCGAATTCCACCAATGGTAGGTAATCTTCCCACTTTTTGGGTTGATGCATTACATGCATCCTTAGCATGTATTCTAATATTTGGTTCAATATTTCCATCTTTCCATCTGTTTGAGGATGATAGGCTGTGCTAAACAGTAATTTGGTCTCCAGACCAACCATCAAGGATTTCCAAAATTTGGAAGTAAATTTCGTGTCTCTGTCAGACACGATCGCTTTAGGCATACCATGTAGTCTGAATATCTCCTTCATGAATACGTTGGCGATGTCTATTGCCTTCCAAGTCGACTTGATGAGGATAAAATGAGAGGACTTTCTCAATTTATCCACTACTACCATGATGGCGTCATTCTGTTTGGTCAAGGTTGGTAATCCAGTGATGAAATCCATGGAGATGGTTTCCCATTTCCATTCTGGGATTGGTAGAGGTTGTAATAATCCTGTCGGGTATCGTTGTTCTACTTTAACCTGTTGGCACTCTATGCATTTAGCTAAGTACTCAGCTATGTCTTTATTCAATCTAGGCCAATAGAATTGTTTCTTGGTGGCCGTGATCATCTTCTGGTATACTGGATGACCAATATACGGTCTTTTATGTAGTTCATCCATTATGAACCTCTTGAAGTCATCACAATCTGGAATATACAATATGTTTCTGTAAGTTAGCAAACCTCCATCTATCATCTGGTAGCCTTCATACTTCATCCCTGTGGGTTCTTTCTCCAGGTACGAGGTAATAGTTTGGAAGAATGTGTCTGTTTCTTATGCATTCCTAACTCTTTCCTTGACATCCGTCTCACAGGTGCTCACCACTACCAGGTGAATTGTTTTCATACTTCTACTAAGGGCATCAACCACCTTATTTTCCTTTCCTTTAATATGTTTGATTTCAAAATCAAACTTGCTAAGGAGGGCCATACACCTAGCTTGTCTAGCATTGAGCTTTGGTTGGTCAAACAAATATCGCAATCCACAGTGGTCTGTCATAAGTACAAATTTCCTTCCCAGGAGGTAATGCCTCCACATTTTTAAGGCGTGCACTATGGCGGCCAACTCTAAATCATGGGTCACATGTTCACTTCATGCTCATTCAATTTTTGGGATTCATGGCATACAACACTTTCTCCTTGCATAAGGACTCCTCCGAGACCTTCCTTACAAGCATATATGCACACGAGGAAGTCAGCTTCAGGATCGACGATCTTCAACATGGGTGCATGGGTTAGTATATGTTTTAGGGTTTTAAATCTTTCTTTACATTTTTGTGTCCACGTGAATTTAGCCCCCTTCTTCTAGAGGGTAGTGATTGAACACCTAATCTTGGAGAATCCTTTTATAAATCTCCTATAGTATCCTGCTAAGCCCATAAAGGATCTGATATCCAAAACATCCTTTGGGGCAGGCCATTCCATGATAGACTTGATCTTGTTAGGGTCTACTACTATTGCTTCTTCAGATAAGACATGGCCCAAGTAATGTATTTGCTGCTGGAAAAAGTCACACTTGTTAAATTTGGCATAGAGCTGATGTTCTCTTAGCACTTGAAGCACAAGCCTAAGGTGTTCCTGACGCAGACCCACACCCTCTGCCTCAGCAAAGGCCTCTGCATTGACCTCCTAGTCTTAAGGATCGTTCAATCTCTGCCTCAAGCCGAAGCGGCTCTTCCAATTCCATAGTGGAATCTCTGCTAGAAACTCGATCCATAGGTCCTTAATTTTCCCCACGGTCTTCTGCACTCAACTGTGAACTTCCCCGATCTTAATTTTGGGTTTCGGGGTTTCATGATCCCAATGTCACAAATCTCTGTCCCCGCAATCTCCGGATCACCGATTTTCCAATGCGCCCCTTATGTATTAACCCTCCTGGTCATACCCTGGTCCATGTGACTGCTTCTCATAAGACCGCAGCCTTACCTCCTTTCTATCGGGGTTTCAGACATCGAAATGCCGAAATGCATAAACCTCTTGTCCACGGGATTCTCGATATACCGATCCCCGATTTTCCGATGTGACTCTCCTATTGGGACCTTTCCCAGAGGCTTTGATCACTGCCACGCGCCCCCAGTAGATGGACGGTCCTGATCGCCTCTCACGATTTCGCGACTTCTGATGCTCCGGAAGTCTTGTCCTATGGACTCGTGAAACGTCGAACTCCGATGCACCGAGTTGACTTTTCTATTGGGACTTTCCCCTGATAATCTACATCTCCACCACATGTCTCCTCAAGATGGACGGTCCAGATCCGATCTCGCGATTTCGGATTTTTCGATGCTCCGATGACAGAAATCCTCTGTCAACTCAAAACCCCGATAGCCGATATACCGATGGGTCACTCGATCCCCACCATGTGTCGCCACTAACGGACGGTCCAGATCGTTCCCGGGACTTTTCCCATAGAAATTATTGATCTCTTGTCTTCGAGACTCCCAATATCCCGATCGCTGAAGTCCCGATATCCCGACGCCTGTTTCGGGACTCTCACCTCCACGAATACCAGTGCCCAGATCCCCGAATTGGACGATCGCGAAACACGTGTCCTTCCTCAAATCAATGGCTGCGATTCTTTCACTATTTCGGGACTTATAAAGCCTCGATCCCTCGACCTCGGGAACTCCGATATCCCAATTTTCGGTATCCTGATAAGTCAATCCTTTCGGGACTTCACCTCTGCTATTCACGAAGTTTAAACCTTGTGCAACTCCAGTCAATCCAATGACTGATGGGTATCTATGGGAACATATGACGGTCCACAATATCCTGGGCTCACACCTTGGAAACCCGGTGATAAACTCCTTGTTCCTTCGCCAGATCTGACGACTGATGGGATTTTTCTCTAGATCTGACGGTGCAGATCGGTTCCTCCTATGCGCTCACTCTGATGCTCTCTGGACATGAAATCTTCAATGGTCCAAATTTCTTCTGCCGATCCAGCGGCTGCTGTGCTCCCTCTTGAGCTTCTGCACGTTCTTCTAGCCTTGGAAGGATTTCAAAAGACAAAGGCCTCAACCTTTTCTCCCTTTCTCTGCGAGCTCCACGAATTCGAGTCCTTGCCTACACTCTTCGACACCGCTGTTCCTCCTGAGCTTAATCTCAAATACTTGACGATTTGTGACCTCTGCGCCTCTGAAGAGTATTCTCATGCACACATAGTGTTGTGTCTCCTGAGCTTCTCAATACTCAGACCGCTAAGGGATTTTATCCTTCTTCCTTTCTCCTGCAAATGGAGAATGTTTGGATGCCCTTCTGGCTATCGCTCTACTCAAGCAACCTCTTGTTGAGTCTGCAGGGTGTTCAACAACCCTCTGAAGATCCCTCAGTGGAATCTTCATTCACAATACAGAACTCAAAGATTTCTCTTCTCTTTTGTGCCTGTCTGCACAATGCCTCAATGCCCTTCTGGCAGAGTCTCTTTTCACAGAAAGTTCAATAGTTCTATCCTCTTCTGTGCACTTATGCACCTGCTCAATGTCCACTTGACAGAGCTCTCAGAATCCTCAGTGATTCTAGTTCTCTCTGAACTCATAGCAGAGTTCTTCCTCTGTGCACTCCTTGCACCTGCTCAATGCCCACTTGGTAGAGCCTCACAGAACTCCTTAGAGATTCTTCCTGCAACTATGTTTCTCTCACATCCTTGCCTCCAAGGTGTTCAAAAACCTTGAGATCTTCCCTGAGTTGTTGATTTCAGTTCTTGTGCCGCAACATGTCTTTGTCTGAACCCGCAGAATTCAGAGGTGCAACCTCTATGCACGGCTATCAGAACCCGCAGCTTTCTGTCAAACCCTCCTGGTATGAATCCTCAAAGACCTTCACCTGAAATCAGACACACTCCTATAAATGAAAACCTACAGTATACATATACAACATATAATAACACTTATAGACATTCATTCAACATAGAATACATGCAGGAAAAACTGCTCTTTGTATTAAATATGGCAAATGCCTGTATTTACAAGGTGTTCTTGAGCACGGCCTATAACAAGGTCTCAGCTCCTTCTCTCTTCTGCTCTCTACACGCAGATCCTCTATCCTCTCTCGACTTCTCACACACACTAACTCTATTCTCCAACTCCCTACTCTAAGAGATACAATAGATCTTTTACATGAGGAGGCTCTTCGAGCTCTTCCCTCCAATCTACCTACCCTATTCAATTACATTGAATGGGTTGCCTAGTTCGTTATCCGGATCTAGATCTCAGCCTTAAAAACATTAAAGGCCTTCTTATCTAATGCCTACACAAAGGCATGGCTTCACAGCTCACCAGCTTAAACATTTAATTACATTAAATTCAAATTCCAAATGAGGCTTCGCCTCTCTTCAACGCGTGATTTGAATTCGCTGATGTGGTTGGCTGGCTGGTTGGCTGACGTGGAGAGATGTTGCTGCATCATACTCCTCAGCTGAAAAATTCATGAGCTCCTGCTCATGAGCTTCCCAACTAAGCTGTGGAAATCCTCCTGGATCCCAAATCATCCTCTGGAGTTGTTCATCTGCACCATCTCCTTGTTGCTGTTGTTGCTGCTTCTGTGCTGCTACTGTTGTTGCCTTTCTACCCAACCTTTCCTTGCTAGCAGTTTCTTTTGACCCTGACATTAGTCTTCTAATCTCCTCGATCGCTTCGTCTAGTTGTTCCAGTGGCTGGTTCTGTTCATGCAGTCTCCTTAGCTGCAAAAATTTTCTGCACATGGGCAGATCACTGAAATCTCCCATTCCTTCTTCATCAGTTTCCAACTTTACCTGTTGGATGTGCATGCCTTGCACTATTACCCTTCTCTCCAGGGCTTCAATTTTTTCCCATAGATCAGCAAAGCAAATGTTGTCTGCTTCTTCATCTTCTTCTGCTGCAAACTCCTAGGTTGCAGTCTTTTCAGTCTCCTGGCTGAAAATACTGAGTCATTCCTCAGAATGCTCATCATCCTCTTCTACTTTCTTTGTTGTAAACTTCAATGCTACAGCTTCCCCAGCTTCCTGGCTGAATATGTTGAGCCATTCCTTAGAATTCTCATCTTCTTCTTCGTCTTCTTGGGCAACTTCCAAAGTCTGCTCCAATTCTTCTTTCCTGACAGTCAGTTTCAACTAGCTGCCCCTCTGTTGTTGCTGCATCAACAACACAGATTTCTGCCTCCTCCTGGGCAAGTGGTAGGAATATCTGAATTCCCCCAATCATTAGAAGGTCCTTCAGATCCTCCTCTTCTGTTAGCTACATATACTGATCTAAATCCATTTTTGAGCTCATCTGCTCTGTCAGCTCCTCGGGCTGATCAAAACTCACCTACTCATCCCTGTGCACCTAGCAATATGGGATGTCTCTACTGCCCTACTGACAGTCTATGGAATCAAATGATCCCATCTCTGTTCCCTTGCCCACCTGGAAATTTGGAAACCTTCCACTACCCTCCTGGCAGTCTATGAGATCCCACAGTGACCTCATTTCATTGCCCACCTGGCAATGTGAAATTCCTTGGTTGTCCTCCTGATAGTCCATGAGATCCCGCAACGATCTCATCTCTTTGCCCACCTGGCAAACTGGGATTTTATCTCTTCCCTCCTGGAAGTTCTTGAGATCTTCAGCTGATCCCAATTCATTCTCTTCATCATTGAGACCTCTCCCAGTCTCTGGCTCACACATCTGAACCATTTCTTCTTCTAGTCCATCGAGGCTTTCAGCATGCCTGAACCATCCTCTCAATAGCCTGCGCTGCCTTCTGACCATCAACTCCTTGAATGGCCATTTTTCTTTTGCCTTCCTCATGGGCCATTCATACACCCATCGTGGTTTGGCTTTCTGCTGCATCCGCAATGCAAGATTTTCTATTTCTTTCTTTATATCAGTGAGCTCTTCATCTATATCTTCTTGGCTCCATAGCTCTAAGTTTTTCCTTCCAGCATACCTACAGTCTTCAATAGCCATATTGTTGTCTTTGTCTACTCTCCTAGAAAACCTGTTGCTCACTCCTACAAATCTGAGTGCTTCAGCCTTTTCCTATAGTCCTCCAGACTGTCTATGCACTGTTGCCTACCTGCAAACAATCGCAACAGAGCCTCAGTACTCTGTCTTCTTCCCTTTGCCTTATCGCTTCACCTGAAATATACAAGTGAAGTCCCTGCTCTGATACCACTTGATGTGTGTATCAGAGTGGTTTTCTCCTCTAGCTTCCCTTACCTTCTCCCTCTTCTTGAAATATACAAACAGAGTTCTAGCTCTGATACCAACTGACGCAGAACCACACCCTCTGCCTCAGCAAAGGCCTTTGCGCTGACCTCCCGATATTAAGGATCGTTCAATCTCTGCCTCGAGCTTAAGCGGCTCTTCCAATTCCATAGTGGAATCTCTGCTAGAAACTCGATCCACAGGTCCTTAATTTTCCCCATGGCCTTTTGCACTCAACTGTGAACTTCCCCGATCTTAATTTTGGGTTTCGGGGTTTTGTGATCCCAATGTCACAAATCTCTGTCCCCGCGATCTCCTGATCACCGATTTGGCGATGCGACCCTTTACGCATTAACCCTCTTGGTCATAACCTGGTCCATGTGACCGCTTCTCATAAGACCGTAGCCTTACCTCCTTTCTATCAGGGTTTCGGACATCGAAATGTCGAAATGCATAAACCTCTTGTCCACGGGATTCCCGATATCCCGATCCCCAATTTTTCGATGTGACTCTCCTATCAGGACCTTTCCCGGAGGCTTCGATCGTTGCCATGCATCCCCAATAGATGGACAGTCCTGATCGCCTCTCACGATTTTGCAACTTCTGATGCTCCGGAAGTTTTGTCCTCTGGACTCGTGAAACGCCAAACTCCGATGCATCGAGTTGAATTTTCTATTGGCACTTTCCCTCGATAATCTGGATCTCCGCCACGTGTCTCCTCAAGATGGACGGTCCAGATCCGATCTCGCGATTTCAGAGTTTTCGATGCTTCGATGACAGAAATCCTCTATCAACTCAAAACCCCGGTAGCCGATATACCGATGGGTCACTCGATCCCCGCCACATGTCTCCACTAACGGATGGTCCAGATCATTCCTGGGACTTTTCCCATAGAAATTCCTGATCTCTTGTCTTCGAGACTCCCGATATCTCTATCGCTGAACTCTCAATATCCTGATGCCTGTTTCGGGACTCTCGCCTCCACGAATACCAGTGCCCGGATCTCTGAATTGGACGATCGCGCAATACGCGTCCTTCCTCAAATCAATGAATGCGATTCTTTCACTGTTTCGGGACTTATAAAGCCTCGATCCCTCGACCTCGAGAACTCCGATATCCCGATTTCTGGTATCCTGATAAGTCAATCCTTTCAAAACTTCACCTCTGTTGTTCATGAAGTTCAAACCTCATGCAACTCCAGTCAATCCAACGACTGACAGGTATCTATGGGAACATTCGATGGTCAACAATCTCTTGGGCTCACACCTTGGAAACCTGGTTGTAACCTCCTCATTCCTTCGCTAGATCTGACGGCTGAAGGGATTTTTCTCTAGATCTAAGGGTGCAGATCGGTTCCTCTTGTGCGCTCACTCTGATGCTCTCTAGACGTGAAATCTTCAATGGTCCAGATTTCTTCGGCCGATCCAGCGGCTGCTGTGCTCCCTCCTGAGCTTCTGCACATTCCTCCAGCCTTGGAAGGATTTCAAAAGCCAAAGGCCTCAACCTTTGTTCCCTTTCTCTGCGAGCTCCACGAATTCGAGTCCTCGCCTACGCTCTTCGATGTCATTGTTCCTCCTAAGGTTAATCTCAAATCTTTGACGATTTGTGACCTTTGCGCCTCTGCAGAGTATTCTCATGCACACATAGTGTTGTCTCTCCTGAGCTTCTCAACACTCAGACCCCGAAGGGATTTTATCCTTCTTCCTTTCTCCTGCAGATGGAGAATGTTTGGATGCCCTCCTGGCTATCCCTCTACTCAAGAAACCTCTTGCTGAGTTTGCAGGGTGTTTAGAAACCCTGTGAAGATCCCTTAGTGGACTCTTCCTTCACAATACAAAACTCAAAGAGTTCTCTTCTCTTTTGTGCCTGTCTGCACAATGCCTCAATGCCCTCCTGGTAGAGTATCTTTTCACAGAACGTTCAACAGTTTTGTCCTCTTCTGTGCACCTATGCACTTGCTCAATGCCCACTTGGCAGAGCTCTCAGAATCCTCAGTGATTCTGGTTCTCTCTGAACTCACAGCAGAGTTCTTCCTCTGTGCACTCCTTACACCTGCTCAATGCCCACTTGGTAGAGCCTCACAGAACTCCTCAGAGATTCTGCCTGCAACTGTGTTTCTCCCACAACCTTGCCTCCAAGGTGTTCAGCAACCTTGAGGTTTTCCCTGAGTTGTTGATTTCAGTTCTTGTTCTGCAACACGTCTTTGTCTGAACCCGCAGAATTCAGAAGTGCAACCTCTGTGCATAGCTATCAGAACCCATAGCATTATGTCACACCCTCCTAGTATGAAGCCTCAAAGACCTTCACCTGAAATCAGACACACTCCTGCAAATGCAAACCTACAGTATACATCTACAACATATAAGAACACTCTCAAACATTCATTCAACACATAATACATACAGGAAAAACTGCTCTTTGTATTAAATATGGCAAATGCCTGTATTTACAAGGTGTTCCTGAGCACGGCCTATCACAAGGTCTCAGCTCCTTCTCTCTTCTTCTCTCTACATGCAGATCCTCTATCCTCTCTCGACTTCTCACACACACTAACTCTCTTCTCCAACTCCCTACTCTAAGAGATACAATAGATCTTTTACATGAGGAGGCTCTTTGAGCTCTTCCCTCCAATCTACCTACCCTATTCAATTATATTGAATGGGCTATCTAGTCCACTATCCAGATCTAGATCTCAGCCTTACAAACATTAAAGGCCTTCTTATCTAATGCCTGCACAAAGGCATGGCTTCATAGCTCACCAGCTTAAACATTTAATTACATTAAATTCAAATTCCAAATGAGGCTGTGCCTCTCTTCAATGCGCGATTTGAATTCGCTGATGTGGCTGGCTAGCTGGTTGGCTGACGTGGAGAGATACTCCTGCATTAGTTCCTTATGTTCCTCTCTATTCTTCGATTAAATTAGTATATCGTCAATAAAAACCAGTACAAATTTGACTAGGAATTTGCTGAGCACATTGTTCATCAAGCACATAAAAGTGGCAGGGACATTAGTTAACCCAAATGGTACTACCACAAACTCATAGTGACCGTATCTCATCCTGAAGGCAGTTTTGTGGATGTCTTCACCCTTGATTCAGACTTGATGGTATCCATATCTCAAGTCAATCTTTGAGAAGATGGAAGCACCTCCCAATTGATCGAACAGGTCATCGATCCTAGGTAAGGGGTACTTGTTCTTTATGGTTACCTTATTGAGTTGTCTATAATCTACGCACAGTCGAAGGGTACCATCGTTTTTTTTCAAAAATAGGACTGGTGCTCCCCATGGAGACACATTGTGCCAGATATAGCCTTTGTCCATCATTTCTTTTAGTTGTAATTTAAGCTCAAATAGCTTGGTTGTGCTCATCCTGTAGGGTGTCCTAGACACTGGCACCACTCCTGGTGCAAGTTCTATCGAGAAGTCAATGTCCCTTCTGGGAGGTAGACTTGGTACCTCTTCTAGAAATACATCTCTATATTCTCTTAGTGTGGGGTGGTCTTTGAGGCTTGGTTTGTCATCTTCAACTGATTTCAACACCTGTATCGCATATAGTGGACACCCCTTTCTGCAATACTTTCTCATTTGAAGAGTTGATATTCGTCTCACCAAGACAGGTTTTTGGATCCCTTGAAGGGTTATCCTTCTTCCTTCTTCACTTACACATTCTAAGG
>SNQJ01S0054824.1:32429-70035 GCA_010110895.2 Picea sitchensis | reverse complement strand
TTTATTTATTTTTAGATTGTATATTTCGGTCCATACTAGTGTAGCTTATAACTCATTTAAAAAGTGTTTAAGGTGATACAAATTTATCGCGTGAATAAAATATGTATGTACATTAAGATTTTGAATATGCATAGTTGACTCTATATGTGTGTAGATTTGTGGACAATGGATTTGTGTACCTTATATATAAATAACATGATAAATAGAGATATTGAAAGTTATTTAGAAAATAGTGGTTTTGATGTATTTTTATCCCAAACCACTAGGTTTATCATTTTGAACCTAAATATGAGGCATCTAAATTAGCAAACATGTATTCTAAAGTTATCACACTTGCCCAATAAAAAAAAAGAATGAAAAGAATGTATATACATTCTAGTGTGTGTGCATTCTTACAATGTGCACAAACCTTTTTGACTAAGCATTCACAAGGTAGGTCTAACAAGAATATATTATTTAAAGGAAGATTGTAGTCATGTACAACCATCAACAACATGTTGATCGATGAAAAATGACCTTTCAAGGGTATCCTTGGCCTCCTTGTGGGGATAGTCAACGTTACGGTTTTTTGAACATTGAGTATGAGTCTACGAAACTTGGACATGGTATTGGGAACAAATCCAATACCTAGGCCCTAATGGAATATTATAGGAATCTAGGGTCAAGAACGACACTCTGAATGATAACAAATGACCTGTTGAGGGCATCCTTTAGCTTTACCTAGGTATATAGGTACTAATAACTTAGTTTTGAGCATTGGGTATGGGTTTTGGGGCTCTCGACATGGCCACGTGAGGAAACATGAACATTAGGACCTAAAGGAAGGTTATATCCATATAGGTCCAAGACAGATGCCTCAAACAACCACATGTGACCTCCTGAGGATAGTATTGGCATATTGTTGTGGATGTCGATGCCAGTAGGTGGTTTTGCGTAGAAGGTATGTGTCCTAGGACCCTAGAAACTATCTAGGGAAGGAGTCCATTATTAGGGTCCTACCCTAACCCCCTTAGATACTTTATTAATGTATGAGACCACCTTCTTTGAATAAGGCCCATTAAATAGTTAGTTAACAATCACTCATTGTAAAAGGGGTCTTTTTTATTAATAAGACCTAAATTAGTTGGTCGACCCTCATTATAAGGGGCCAACATGTTGTTAAGATCCTCTATGGATAGATATATGATGAGTAGAAGGTTATGCAATATTTTGTAAAGAATTTTTATTGTATTTGGAGAATTTCACTTGGATGTTTCCCCCTTGACGAGGCAAGTGAACATATCTCTCTATTTTTTATTATCAAAGAGATCTTTCTTCGGGGTTATCTCTCTTTTCTTTTCTATTTTTGGGTTTATCTCTCTTTTATCATGTGTTCTTGGGTTTCCCACTATATTTTATGTGATTGCTCTGAATTCTTTGAGTTATATACACTACAAGTGGTATCAAAAATCTTTATTTGGCATGAAGTGGGAGAATTTTTGGGCACAAAGTGGGATTTTATTTTACAATTTTTTTAGGGAAAAAAGAGGCTGACAACATTAGGTCAATTTATAAAAATTCATGTGCGGAACTTGGAAAATCCATCCCAATAACTAAATTAATCTAAAATAAATAACCAATTTAAAAAAAATAATTGTCCGAGAATTGAGTATATCATTGATTTAAAATTAATGTTTTTTAGGGTTTTTTTTCTAGAAAGATAATGAATTTCAGAAATTGGAAATATTTAAATAGAGTGCACAAATTTTAGTTAAACTAGTGACAATACATCTAGAGAAGTTGTGGCATTTCATAATTGGGGTCATAATAGAAAATCCAAGAAGTATATCATAAGTTATGATCATTTTACATTTTTATCTCAAACCCTACCATGCACAAGTTATTTTCTAGTGATTTTAAGAGGTTTTTCTTGGCTTAGCAAGCTTATAATTTTTTATTTATTTTTAGACATGTTCGAGTGTATTTAATTAACACAATGATATGTAATTTAGTGGGTAAAAATGTGGTAGGGGAAGAATAGATGAAGAAAATACAAGTGGAATCAGATTGTGGGAAACTCTTGTAACCCATTTTGGTACCCCTTCGAGTAGTATTGCATAAAATAGTACCTGTGTATGGAATATCACTTCCACATACCCTTAGGTATATAGGAAGTCCCCTGGGTGTACCTAATATTATCTTTAGATAATCTAATGAGCCATATTTTTGTCATAATACATTAAAAATAACACTCAAGGAGACCACTCTCTAGTATCTAGGTAGTCCAGTAGTACGAAAGGACATAGTTGAGCCTCCTTGGTTAGTGCTATGATATATTGGGTCAAGTACTACTATTTGACCCCACATGTATATGAGGAAGATATAGCACCTAACACTCCCTTGTCCTCAGGACCTAGTAAATGTTTCTAGTGAGGTCATCGATGAAGGATAGTACATATAAACCACCTCATACTTCCCTAGACAACATGACCACCCACTAAAATATATGTAGGTTGGAACTTATGGAAGATAAAATTAAGAAGCTTCAAGAGAAGATAAATGGTTTCAATGATAAGTTTGATAAGAAGTTAGATGATAAGTTCTAATACAAAAATCAGGAGAACCAACATAACCTAGCCAACTTCGAAAATATGTTGACTAAGAATTTGATAAGTATTCTAGCTTGGGGCATACCAGAAGAAAACCACTATACTTCCCAACGCATTGTGCCACACGAGAAACAAAATTCTAACTCAAGAATATTTAGCCACCCACAACTCTCTTTCGGTTTGCACATTAATAATGTGATGGATAATAACATTTGGAACCATTCTCCTAAGGTGGAATTGAACATGTTTGATGGTTTTGACCCGTCTAGATGGGTCACCTAGATGGAACATTACTTCATCCTCCAAGGAATTATAGATGACATGATGAAACTCAAGGTAGTACTCCTATATCTATATATAGAACGATGGCAATGGTGGTAATGGCATAAAAAATCCTATACATGTTACATCGCTTGGATTTGGTGTGTTAAATATATCCATGCACATTTCGAGAGAGATATTTATTATTTGGGGAGGATTATAAAGTTACGCCAAAAAGGATCAATTATAGAATCTATTCCATCCTTTGAATAATTTGTCATTCATATAAAGATATCAAGAAATTATTTCTATAAAAAAATGTTTCATTAGTGGTTTCAAGGAGGATATTTGAGCACAAGTTAGAGTGAATTTTCCTACCACATCGTTGGATGTGACTTATAGGTCCCTAGAAGTAGATATGGTGATTAATGTGCAAAAATAAAACCAACCTTCATTTTCCATAGTCATCCTCCCTAGGCTACTTCCCCAACCACAACTCCTCCTCATCCCTTAAAAGTAAAAATTTGTGTCTAGTGGAAATGGAAAATTTCCAAATATGGGGAATTTTCTATAATTGTGATGAAAAATATGCTCTAGGTCATTGGTGTAAATAACCTAAATTGGTCAAAACTCACATGACCACTCAGAAACTAACCAAAGGAATAAGTGTCAAAGATACACCAAAATTATAGGTTGAAGACAACAACACTCTGATGTAGACCCCACCCTCTCCCAGGGTCCGCGCCACCTCCCGATCTAGGATCATTCTAGTCAGGAGCCAAAATTAGCTCACAGGCTCCCTTCGAGCCCAAAATTAGCTCACGGGCTCCCTTCGAGCCCAAAATTTTAATGCACAGGTCCTTAAAACTTCTTCCTAAATGAAAATTTTCTTTTTTGGGAGTCCTTGAGCACTAGCAAAGCCCCCCTAGAGACTGAGGTCCAAAAATGTGGGCCAAACCTTCAATCCCCGAAAATTTCGGGACTTCAGGACCTTTCTATCCTCTTATCTCCCAACACAAATTTTATGAACTGTTGAACACTAAGCGGCTAGATCAACGGTCCACAATGAGCATCAAGATCGACGACTTATATTATGTTTTTTGGGCTTCGGATATTTCTTCACAACGCCTTTTCCACAAATCTCCTGGATCGTCGGAAAGGCAATTACGTCGAGTCTCAGATCGACAGTCCTCAGGAACCGATGGATGGATGGTCCTGATCTATTGCCTTCGAGCTTCAACGATTTTATTTTTTCATCAAATGAAACAACTTCTCGTATTCCCCGATGCTGAAACGTCGAACGATTTCGCCTTCCTCCACGCGTCCCCTTCTTGATCAACGACTAGGATGCCTTCGGGACTTCAGGATTCCTCCCTGTCTACATGAAGATGCAGATTCGTCAAAGTGCCAAGTCACTGAGTTGTGGGATCTTGTGCCACATGTCCTCTCCAATGGACTACTGGGGTTGACTGCAGCCTTCGAACCTCCATGAGCCTTCACAACACTACTCTATTTCCTTTGGAGTGCTAGACCTCTGGACCTCTGAATTTTGTACCATGTGTTTTCCCTAGAATTGATGGTCCAGATCAACTCCTCTTCCTTCTATTCTCCCGGAGTATTTATCCTTCAGATATTCAATATTTGGACGCGTGTCCTCTCTAATGGATGGCCCAGAAAAACTCTGGGTCTTTGAGACTTTGGGAGTCCTCCACTTCTAACTTCCTTTGAAGTGTTAGTCCACTGAAGTACACAATCTCCTGACATGTGTCCTTAGATTTTGGACGACCATGATTCACTCCGGCCTTCGGGACTTCGGGGTTCTCGACTTCTCCGCATGACAAATCTTCTGAATGTGCGAATTCTGAAGGACTTCATCGATTAAACCTCGTGAAGATCCTCATGATCCAATGACTATCCACTCTCCTACAAACTCCGGAATGGATATTGAACGTAGATCTTCGATCCTCGATAACTCCTCCTTTAAAATTGATCCATGAATTCTCCAAACGCATGAAGTCTTAATGAATTACAGGGTAAGCCCTACACTTCTTCTCCATATCTAAGGGTAACAAAATACCTTGGATCCTCCTGAACAGATCTCATGTGTTCAACTTTTAAAACAATCACATCCTCTCCTCCTTTGGGATTTCAAAGCTATCCTTCATGATCTTGACTACACGAGATAAATAGAATCTTTGGCACCCTCCTGTCTGCTCCTCCGGAACTTTAAATCTTTCGAATTAGAAATTTTTTAAGTCCCTCTTGTGGAACTCTTGTGCTCGCTATCTCTTCTAAACATTCTTCCTTGAGGTATTTCAGACCTATGGCGCACTCCTTGCAACCTTTGAACTTCTGATAAGTTTTGGACTTAGATAGTTTTGGAAAACTCTCCTTTACGCACTCCTTGCATTCGTCTCCTCTGAGAATTATTTAACACTTAAACAAAGTGTTTTCCCAATGCACTCATTTCATGGGTCTTCTCTAGTCTTTTCCCTCCTTTGAGAAATCGTGCACTCTTTGCACTTCAACTGAACAAATGTGCACTCCTTGCACTTCCACTGTAAATTCACGTTATCTCTTTTGATCTTTTTATTCTATATTGACTCAAACTACACATTGCTTGTGGTCACTATGCAGTCCTTGCACCAGAAATCTAAAAAGAAAACAAATGAAACTTATAGAAACCTCAAAGGTTTACACACTTAACCATGGAAATCATATCCATGCATGAAATATACATAAACAGATAAAACATAGAGAACATAAAGAAGCATCACATGTACTTAAATAATTTAGATGAACACAACACCATACAATTGGAATCAAACCTCTCTTCTTGTATTCATTTAGTAAAATATGTACATAGACTAATACAACTCTCTTCAACTCTTCATAAGATTCAACAACTCTCCCAGCAACAACTAAAATAGCATTCAAAAGAAACTACAATAACATTCAAAAGCCTCATTTGGTCTTACAACACATATATTTTTGCATAGAGAGGCTTCTCGAGCCTTCCCTATAGACTACCTTAGATCTATCCTATCATAGTTAATACATTCATCTACTAAGTACTATTACATTGAATGGAAATTACATTCAGATATGAGTCGATACTCAGTATTTGTACAACCTTATATGTTAATTAGAATGATTACAATCTTCGACAGCCTTATGTGATGGCTCAAGCCTAAAAACATTTAAAATCTTTAAATTACAATCCTTTCAAAATAGAAAAATGTGCCCTCCTTGGAATTCAAAACAATTTTAAATCCACGCACTAGGTGTTGAGTTGTCCTCCACCTAGCCTCTTTAGTTGTTGAAGGCGATGATCCTGCATCATACTCCTCTAGCCAAAAATTTATGGACTCCTTTCCATGAGATCTTACAATGTTTTTCCATTCTTTTGAATGTCATATTCATTTACCCAACTAGCATCCTCGGTTGGGTGACCCTTGCACTTCACTAGGTACTCAAAATAAGTCTTCCTCCTAGTATTCTTACGAATCCTATGATCTATGATATTTTATATGTGTGGATTTTCTGTTGTTGGAATCTTCTTCTCCCACTGAATATCCTTTTGATCATTTGATCCTCTTGTATCATCCATCCTGCAAGGGTACAGGTATGCAACATTGAATACGGGTGATATTCACACATCCTCTGGCAGCTCAATCTCATAAGAATTTGCATCAAACTTCCTGAGGATATTACATGGTCCTATTTTATTCATCTTTAACTTGTTATATGTTCCCCTTTGGAACCTCTCTTTCCTCAGGTGTGCTAAAACTTGATCTCCAACTTCAAAATGAACCTCTCTCCTTTTCCGATCAACTTGGATTTTATACTTCTGACTACTCTCCTATAGCTTTCTCTTTATATGATCATGAAGCTTCTGCATCTCTGCAACAAAGTATTCTTCTCCTGAACTTCTGAACTCATCATATTTCAAATCCCTTAACTCCAAAATTCCTCTAGGATGCATTCCATACACTATTTGAAATGGAATTTTTCCAGTGTTTTTGTTTGGAGAGTCATTATAAGCAAACTCGTCCTAGGGAAGAATCTGATCCCATTGGTTATGATGCTCAGTGACCAAGATCCTCAACAMACTCCCTAAGATTCGATTTACCACCTCATCCTGTCCATCTTTCTGAGGGTGATATGATGAACTGAAGGAAAAATTTGTCCCCAACCTTTTCCATAGAGTTCTCCAAAAGTTTCCCATGAACTTGGTATCTCTATTTGAGACTATACTTCTTGGCAAGTCATGCAATCTCATAACCTCCTTGAATTTTTTTTGGCTATGTGAGTAGAATCATTGGTTTTTTGGCATGGTATGAAATGTGTCATCTTTGAGAATCTATCAACCACAACAAATATGAAATCACTCCCCCTATGGGTTCTTGTAAATCCCAACACAAAATACATACTTATGGCATCCCATGGACTGTCTGGAATAGGCAGTGGCTGATACAGACCAATGTTATTTTGCTTCCCTTTGGCGTACTGGAAGACTCTACATTTGTCCACAAATTTATTCACATCAGATCTCATACATGGCCAATGGTATGAAGAAATCAGTTGTGCATAAGTCTTATCATGGCCGAAATGTCCAACCAGTCCTCCACTGTGTTTTTATTTCAAAATTTTGTCTCTCACTGAGAATTTTGGAATACAGAGTTGGCTTCCTTTGAACAACAATCCATCTTGAATTAGATACTCTATGCACTGGATTTTGTCCCTTAGAAAATGGTTCTCACATGCTTCATAAGACTCTTTAAAATCATTATCTTCACGATACATTTCCTTAAGGTGTTCAAACCCTAAGCTCTCCACTTGAAATTCCTTCATAATTAGACATCTCTTGCTCAAAAAATCAACAACTTTGTTAGTGCTACCACTAATGTGGTTAATAAAAAAAGTAAAATTATGCATGAATTCTACCCATTTAGCATGTATTTGGTTCAACTTTTCCTGTATGGTTCTGAATTGTAAAACAACATGACAAACTACTTTGGAATAAGATAGTGCCTCCACTTTTTCAGAGCTTGTATTACAACATAAAACTCCTTATCATATGTTGAATATTTTCTCTTAGTGTCATTTAGGTTCTCACTGAAATAAGAAACAAGCTTATTGTCTTGGCTTAATACTGCACCAATAGCTACTCCACTTGCATCACACCTCACTTGAAATATCTTCTTGAAATCTGGAAGAACCAAAATAGGTTGTTATGTTATCTTCTCCTTTAATACTCTAAATCTTTTTTCATCTTCCTCTGTCCAATTAAAATACTTGTGCTTTTTCTTTATAGTGTCCATTATGGGTGCACAAATGCCACTTAAATTCCTGATGAATTTCCTATAAAAACTTGTTAATCCATGGAAGCTTATCAACTCAAATATGCTTCTTATAGAAGGCCATTCTTTTATTTCCCTCACCTTCTCTAGATCCATCTTCAATTCATTTGAAGAGATCAAAAACCCCAAGTATATGAGTTATGTCTTCATGAAAGAACATTTCTTTAAATTTATTAACAACTTCTCCTGCTACAACCTCCTCATCACTAATGTCAAGTGCCTTAAGTGCTCTTCTTCAGTTTTACTGAAGACTAGGATATCATCCAAATACATAATTACAATTCATCAATCTCATGAATGTGCTTGGGGAATTTGTTAATCCAAATGGTATTAAAATCCACTCATACAAACCTTCATTTGTCTTTAATATTTTCTTCCATTCATCTAATTCTCTCATTCTTATATGATGATAGCCACTCTTCAAGTCTATCTTGGAAAAATAATTTTCTCCACTCAGGCAATCCATCAAATCATCCATTATGGGTAAATACAATCTATACGTGATGGTACGATTGTTGATGTCTCTAGAATCTATTCATATTATCCAACCTCCATCCGTATTTGGACTCAACACAGTTGTGCAGCATGGAATCAAACTTTCTCTAACAAATCCCATATCCAACAACACTTGGACTTGATTCTTGACCTCTTCATTTTCTTGATGTGTCAACATGTGATGCTTTGTTTCGGAAAATTGCTCCTTGAATAAGGTCAATGTGATGTCTTATACTCTTGATAGGTGGTAACGAACAAGGTATTTCATCCAATACTATATCAGCAAAATTTTCCATTAGTTCCTTAATTTCTTCAGGAAGCTCATCCATATTAGTACTTGTAAGGATGACTCTAGGCTTTCTCACCACAATAAGCGCATCTCGTGTTCCTTCTTGACTTCATTCAAGAGTTCCTTTCCCCTCATGAAAATTATGCTTGGGATAACTTCTTCCTTCACTCTCTTATCCTCCATTAGCAACAACATATGTGTACGACCATTCTTCTTAAGGGTGTAAGTATGTTTTCGCCCATCATGTATGAACTTTCTGTCAAATTTCCATGGTCTTTAACGAGAACATGACAACGTCCATGGGTATTACATCACACATAATCTCATCTTTATAACCTCCTATCTTAGATTCAACATTGCATTGTGTTGGCTTACCATGACTTGGTGTCCCTTCTACAACCACGATAGCTTGTATGGGTTTGGATGTGGGTTTCTCCGGCTCAACTTTTCCACCATTTACATTGGATGCCAAGTGTAGTGCTCCCAATGTCTATTATTACTTTGCATACCCTATCCTTCTTCTTGCAAGGACTCACAGGCAATTTGTTCCTCACGAGGCTGGCTCTTTTTTATTTTTTCTCTTTAGTTCAGGAGAACCTTCATCATCATGAGGGATTTCCCATATTCCACTGTTGTTGCCTCAAAATTCCTTCATTGATATTCGTAAATATGACCTTCTCCACCTCCTTCTTTCTTTTCCCTCTCAGGGTGTTCCCAAGAGACCTTGTGCCATGTATTTCCCACTTGGGGCATAAGCATTTCACTTCAGCTCCTTTGCCTCTTCCTCTTCCTTGAGAAAAGAGTTTCTTCCACCATAATTTCCACCTGGGGCTTCCTCCTCTTTTTTGTATGACTATGATACTTTGCATATTTAGGTTTGGGTTTCTGGAAATTCTCTTGGACAGTTCCCTTGCCTCTACTTGGACTCTTTCCTTTGTTTAGGTTGGCTTTTGTTTTACGGCCAATTTCTCTCTGCTGGGATTCGATTGTTAATAATATCCCATGCGTTCCCATGGTCATGTGATGAATTTCCTCTTGGATTTTCATGTTTCCGAGATGAGTAATGGTCATAATGATGATTTCCTCTTGGATTTCATATTTCAGGCCATTAATATACCTAGCAACCTTTTCCTCATCCCTCTCTCGATGTCTTGCTCTGATGTTCAATATGTAAAACTCCTAAGTGTATTCTTTCACTGACAATCCCTTCTGTTTCAAGCTCTACAATCTCCTGAACAGATTGATCTGAGATTCTTTGGGTATGAACTTAGCTTTCAATTTAGCTACCATCCTATCCCAATTTTTTTATCTTTTTCTTACCTTTGTGTCTTTTGTTGGCTCGCAATTCATCCCACCATAGAGTTGCATGTCCCTTTAGTTTGGTAACAACATGCTTCACCTTATTTTCATCCTCAATTTCTTCATAATCGAATTACTTGTCTAAAGCCCTTATCCAATCCAAAAACTCCTCAACATCCAAGCTTCCTTCATACATCAGGATTTCCATTTTTTCTCTAGATCCCATTTTTACAACAACTTTCACCAAACATTCCTCTACAGCGAATCCTTCTGAAGCTTCTTCAACTTCCATTTCTTCACTCTTAGGTTCACTAATGTCACTAGCATCAGGTTCTCTTCTCTTCATTGTCTCCATGGCATCCAATCTTGCACGGATTTTCCTCATCTCTTCTTCCATGGATGGATTTGCTACAGGTTTGTCCTTGCATCTTCTTGGTGGCATGGTTCCAAGATATCTTCTTCTCTTAAAGAGATTAATTATGGATCTGATACTACTTGATGACGATCCCACCCTCTCCCAGGGTCTACGTGACCTCCCGGTCTAGGATCATTCTAGTCGAGAGTTGAAATTATCTCACGGGCTCCCTCCAAGCCAAAAATCTTAATGCACGGGTCCTTTACACTTCTTCCTGAATGCAATTTTTCTTTTTTGGGAGTCCCTGAGAACTATAAAAGCCTCCCCGGAGACCGAGGGCCAAAACTATGGGCCAAACCTTCAATCCTCTTATCTCCCCAAAAAAATTATGTGAACTTCCAAACACTAAGAAACTAGATCAACTGTCCATAATGAGCATTGATATCTACAACTCAGATTATGTTTTTCGAGATTTGGTGATTTCTTTACAACAAATTTTCCACAAATCTCCCAGATCGTCGAAAAGGTAATTACGTTGAGTCTCATATCAACGGTCCTTAGGCACTGATGGATGGACGATACTGATCTATTCCCTTCGGGCTTCGATGATTTTCTTTGGTCATCAAATGACACAAATTCTCGTATTCCCCAACACCGAAATGTTGAACGATTTCTCCCTCTTGCATGTGTCCCCTTCTTGATAAACAATTGGGATTCCTTCAGGACTTTAGGAGTCCTCCCTGTCTACATGATGATGCATATTTGCCAAATTTCCAAGTCCCTGAACTACAAGATATTTCACCACACGTCCTCTCCAAAGGAGGATTGGGATTGACTCTAACCTTTGGGCCTCTGCGAGCCTTCACAAGACTGCTCTATTTCCTCCGAAGTGCCAGACCTATGGATATGCTTCCACGTGTCCTCCCTGGAATTGACAGTCCAAATCAAATCATCTTCCTTCTATTATCTTGGAGTATTTATCCTCTCGATATTATAATTTGTTGACACATTTCCTCTCCAATGGATGGCCCAGATCAACTCCGGGTCTCCGGGACTTCGGGAGTCCTCCACTCCTAACTTCCTCTGAAGTGTTATTCCACCGAAGTACATGATCTGCTAATAGATGTTCTTATATATTGTATGGCCATGATTCACTCTAAACTTCAGGAAATCGAGGGTCCCGATTTCTCCGCACGCCAAATCTTTCAAATGCACGAAGTCTGAAGGACTTCGAAAATTAAACCTCGCACAACTCCTTCTGATCTAACAACTATCCACTCTCTTGCAAACTCTCAAATGGATCTTGACCATAGATCTTCGAGCCTTGATAACTCCTCCTTTAAAATTGATCCACGACTTCTCCAAACGCGTGAAGTCTTAATGAATTACAAGGTTAAACCTTGTGTTGATTCTTCAATCTAAGGGTGGAAAAAGACCCTGGATCCTCCTAAATAGATCTCATCCATTCAACTTTTAAAACAAGCAGATCCTCTCCTCCTTGAGGATTTCAATGTTATCCTTCTTGATCTTGACTGCATGAGATAAATAGAATCTCTCGTGCTCTCCTGTGTGCTCCTCTGTCACTTTAAATCTTTTGAATTAGAAATTTTCTAAGTCACTCCTACAGAACTCTTGTGCTCACTATCTCTTCTAAGCTTTGTTCCTTAAGGTATTTCAGACCTCTGGCATAGTCCTTGCAACATTTGAACTTCATAGAAGTTTTGGACTTAGATATTTTTGAAAAAAATATCCCTTACGCACTCCTTACGTTCATATCCTCTGAGACTTCTTTAACACTTAAACAAAAAAATTTCCCGATGTACTCCTTGCATGGGTATTCTCTAGTCTTTTCCCTCCTCTAAGAAATTGTGCACTCTCTACACTTCAACTGAACAACTATGCACTCCTTGCAATTCCACTGTAAATTCATGCTATCTCTTCTGATCTTCTGAGTCTATATCGACTCGGTCTATGCACACCTTGTATGAACTATGCTCTCTTTGCACCAGGAATCTCAGAAGAGAAACAAATGAAACTTACGGAAACATCAAATCTTTCGACACTTAACCATGAAAAGAATATCCATGCATGAAAGATACATAAATAGATAAAACACAAAGAACATAAAGAAACATCACATGTACTTAAATAATTTAGATGAACACAACACCATACAATTGGAATCAAACTTCTTTGTTTGTATTCATTCAGTAAAATATGTACATGGTCTCATACAACTCTCTGCAACTCTTCATAAGCTTCAACATATCTCCCATCATCAATAAAAATAACATTCAACAACCTCCTTTGGGCATAGAATACATATATTTATACATGGAGTGGCTTCTCGAGACTTCCCTCCAAACTACCTTAGAGCTATCCTATCATAGTTAATGCATTCATCTACTGAGGGCTATTACATTGAATGAAAATTATATTAAAATATGAATCAATACACAGTGTATGTACAACCTTATTTATTAATTAAAAAATTTACAATCTTTGGCAGCGTTATGTGATGGCTCAAGCCTCAAAACATTTAAAAGCTTTAAATTACAATCCCTTCAAAATAGAAATATTCACCCTCCTTGGAATTCAAAACAATTTGAAATATGCACGTTGGCTGCTGAGTTGTCCTCCACCTAGCCTCTTTGATTACTGAAGGTGATGCTCCTACATCACACTCCAACTTAGGCATATATAGAACCTCCATTCTCTCATGAAGAACCACTCATCTCCTTGTATGCATTATCATGTGTTTTGACTCCACAAACCTTTAACCTCATGGGTTACATCAAGCATATGAAAGTCATAGTCTTGGTTGATAGTGGAAGTAATCACAATTTCACTCACAACAAAGTCACAGAAAAAACCCATTGTTTTGTACAACCTTTACAAAAAATTCAAATTATGATCATCAATGCAGGTATGTTGAAATGTGCGGGTAGATGTGAAAATTTCAAACTCAAAACCTATATCATTTACAACGATATGGGTGAGTGTGATATAGTATTGGGAGAAGAATGGCTATGCACATTAGGTCCAATCACCATGGATTTCAAAGAACTCTATATGAGTTTCACTAAATAGGGTCATGTAAACAATATGTGAGGGCTTCAATTAGGCTCTCCTGAACTAGTCATCTCTCATTGTATGGAGAAGTTATTAAAGAAGGGATACTCTATCATTATTTCCCAATTTAATGCCATACAGGTTATGGATAACTTGAAAAAAGAAATCCACCTAGACTTGTAGTTATTCCTTGAAAAACATCTTCAGGTATTTGAGATACCAAATGGTTTACCCCCTTCTGAAGGAGATCATTACCATGGAATTCACCTAATTCCAGGAAGTGTTGTGGATAAATATCACCTATGAATAAGAACTACCTCCCTTTGATCTTTCCTTGATCCAAAATAGAAAATAGGATAGATTACTATGAGGTATCCCTATATCTAATTAGATTTAATTCCTTTTACACTAGAGAGAAGAGAGGAATACCTTGTTAATTTCTAGTAGTCCTTATGTATAATGGCTGATGTAGCTCCATAGATCTAGATCCATATCCTGTGATCTGCTTCCCCCACACAAGTGACAAACAAATAACAATATAAAAACCCTTTAAAGCATTAGCAAATCCTCATATATTCTATATCTAATCTAATCTACCCAAGGAAAGATTAGGTATACCATACAAGGCTGATACAATAGATTTGGGAAGGGGAAAACACATATATCTATATATCTATATATATATATATATATATATATATATATATATATATAATTAAGGAAAAATACACCATTGGAGTCATACCTTGAGTCATGATGCAATCCTCTTAGTTCCTTACTCTAACTCCTACATATCCCTCACACAAGCAAGGCTTACTTGATATGAATACTAATCTCTATAGAAGAGATCCTATGAAAATTCTGTAGCATGTACCTATAAATGATTCCTCCTCCTCTTTCCCATGGAATTCCTTCTTTATATAAATTGGTGGATGAGGCTATGCGATGATTTTATATCTCTATAATTCGGTTAACCTCAACTAGATTGAGATTTCCCAAGCTCATATCATGAGAGAAACAATTCACCCAACACTAATCTTTTTGAAACTTACCAAATATTGAAGGCCACATGGGTGGTCATGGGATGGAAGTAATGCATTCAAAGACCAACTGTGGGATGTGAGTGATGCAATTATCAATCAATCACACTCTGTCAAGTAGTTAGGGCATCACCATCCTAAAAAATGATTGTAATCCAGGGAAAAATAGTGTGTCTCAATATTGAAGCATCAATGGGTCCTCCATGATTCCTTAACGTGGAAAATAAGGATGTAATAGATTCCCCCTAATGTGTGAGGTAAAAAAAGGAACTAATGGTTGAAACACATCATAATAGTGGTCACCAATGTGAGGTAGTGTAATAAGGGAGCTAAGAGATAAATAATGCAAGGAGTAACTACAATCATACATTAATTATATAAATATCATCCCCAAGGTAGGAATACCCATGCTCAATAGAGAGACAAATAATGGACACCAACATGATAAATTGTGTATCCATGAAGTGAAATGCATGGTCATGGCCAAAAAAAAGTACGCAGTGGATCCATGTAATCAAATATATCATAGTCATGAAAAAATATAATGTGGATCTATGTCACAGTATATATCAGGAAGAGATAAAACACTAATGAGAGTTCCCCTTTAGTATTAAAATTTCTCATATAGTAGTGATGTACTCCATAAAAACTTGTAAGGAATAGCATGAATGAGTGGTGTTTCACCAAACCCAAGGTATTCATCCCAAACCTTGTTGTTATGATTCTACAACATGTGAATAAATGAGCTAATGTCCAGCAGGGTAGAAACTGTATGATTACCGATCATTTAGGTATATCATTAATAGACATGAAGGTATCCACTGATGATGAAAATGGACTCCAAGGTACCTAGTATAATCTAATGAGTTTGAATATAGGATATGATTTCAAACACCCCAAAAATAAATCGATCAAAGGTCAATGAGGAAAACCCATTGTCGATTGAGAGGAGTCCTTCCACTGGGGATTGCAAGCTCCAAGGTACTAGCCATTTTCTAGAACCCTCTCCTAGATAATGTGCTAAAGTTGATAGGAGGAGAGATGTTGGAGGGTCTTCATGTATCCCCCATTGATTGTCATAAAAAATACACCTAGAGATGATGTGAAGAGATAGAATCACCAAGTACAACTGACACATGGATGGTTGACATAGATTGTCAAGAAGACAACAAATTGTTGATTAAGGCTTCACTTCCCTTGAAGATAACAATGAACCGAAAATGTGACTCAAGAGCACCATTATTATAGTGCAACAATGTATGAGTAATTGCAACACTCTCCATGATGACTGGAAGAGTAACAAATTACAAGAGGATTATATGTGACTCATACTAAGGGTATACAACTCCTAGGCAAGATATAACCCAACTATAAGAAAAATATGAAAATAGGTGCCATGTTCAAAGGAAACATGACTAACGTTGCCACTTTAATAACTATAGATAAATTGTACCCCCCCTCACTCTTTTTTTTATGAGTTTCTCCTTCATGATTTTACAAAAACAAAAGAAATATAAAAGTGTGCTCAACAATGTTTTTTTCCTTCAATTTTTATGATCCCAAAAAGAAGTAAAATTATACTCATGTGGTTTCTCTTGCATGGTTTAAAGAGAACGAAAAAGAGTTAAAAGTTATCTCATCATTTTTCTTTTTCATGGTTTAAAAAGCATGAAAAAGAGTTAAAACTTTTCTCGTCTATATTTCTCAACAATATCAATCCCCGAACATCACTAACAATGGTTGATTGCTTTCCCACATCATGACTTGCAGTAGTTGGTGGGTCATTTTTAGTATGATTTAGAGTGACTTGTGATATGTCTCTAGCATGACTTGTAGTGGTTGGTGAATTCTCCCTTTGTATCTACTTTTTCTTCTTACTCTTCCACTTTTTATTCCTTTTAGAGTTATGGTTACTAGGATATGGACTTTCACCAGAAGAGGTAGAAGGAGGAGGAATAAATATCAAATGTGAATAAATTTTAGGATCATTCGGAACACCGAAAGTGGACATTGAAAAAAAATTCATACCCATGCACAATATAGGAATATTCAATATGGCCATCAAAGGGGCACTAATGTTTCCAAAGGAAGGAAAAGTGTGAGAATCCCCTTTGGGAGGGGTCCCTTGATTGGTGTTCATATAAGAATTTCCTGACACATGACTAGTACTAGGTGCAAAGAATTTTTTGGTGGGGAATGGAATCACTAATCCTCCCATATAAATACCCCTAGGGAAATTGGTTCCCCCAGAGACATAATTTCCCTAGATTTTATAAAAACACTAGGGGTAGGACCTGACATAGAGTTAGAATTCCAAGCAAATGGGAAACTATAATTTGGTATCATCAAGCTACCTTTAGGGTTACTAGAAGTACATGGAAATCCACTTATGATAGTAAAATGATTCCTTCGCCCCTACTGCAAAAAACACATATGCGGGAAATTGCAACAACAAAACATGTGTGAAAACACTAGGTAGATTTGTGGAGGGAAATAATGTAACTGGTGACATACCCTAAATGGAATAACCGTATGCCATAGGCATAGATATGGGAGAACCTATCCCACTAAGTGGTGGAAATGAGGTGGTCTTTGTGAGTTCTCCAATCATATTTGGAGATGTGGAATCTAGTCCTCCCCTATTAAATGACCCACTAATGATATACATCATATGAAGATCACTAAAAATGACAAAAAACCACCAAAAAGTCTAATCACCCAGGTGAGTAAAGGGTTTATGATACCAATGATGAAGCTAGTCAACCATTGTGGAAAGTATGTTTTAATTCAAGAAAAACAATAACTTATGGAAAACTAGACATAGACTTCACCAAAAATCAAACCCTTAGAAAATCCAGGCTTCAATAGGTAAACCAATGGATAAATAGGGCATTCCAAAAACCAACCCTCTGGGGATGTCAAGTCCCACAAATATTAGCTAGAAAAGGTGTGAGGAATAATTATGATAACCCACATGTAATATCCCTTACCAATGAAAATACCCTTTATTAATTCAAGCACCCTCAGGGAGAACTGGAACAAAGGTTCGATGGTTATCCCAGGTACTACATGCACTTCCCACCTATAGTCACATGTGTAGCTACCTAGGAAATTTCACTATGGTTACCGCCTCACAATCAGTGATAGATCTAATAGTCAAAGGTCAGACCACATGTATGGGTAGGGAAACTAAGCCTGAAGTTTCAAAAAGAATTACCTAACAGGGAGGCATGGCACTTCTGAAACCCACGTACATGTAGTAGTCCAAGTATTCCAACAAACACGAAGAAAAAAATATATGGGATATCACTCTACTTTCCCCAATCTTTCAATTCTATACAGATATATGACAGAGCATATTTACAATTGAAATCAATGGAATCAATGGAAAAGTGGAATCAATTGGTCACAAGAAAACAAGAAGTGAAAGGCACAGCATAAAAGGGAAAGAGAAACCTTCAGCAGAAGTTATATCATCAGAGGGACATTATTATTGAGGTCTAAATAGTGAACATAATAGGCCATGAATATTTTAAGTAAATAAATTTTGAATTCTTTTATATATGTCAGAGATTTATAAGAGGAAGAACCAATGGACAATAAGTAGCACTGTAAGAGTGGAAAGGAAACATACATAAGAATTTGTACATTGTTCAACACGACATCTTGCAGAGAATTCAAGGAAAGAGAAATCGTGAGAGAAAGGGATCAGGAAAGAAATATTAGAAGCATGCAAATAGGGGGAGACTTACCAATAGGGGGAGTTATCCTTTTTCTCATGATGTAAAAGGGAGAGAAAGAGAAATAAAGAGAAAGATCAGAAGAGTAAGAATCAACTGCATGAAGTCAAAAAAGGATTATCTAGAGAAGGGGTACTTTCAGAGGGAGTCTCATTTTGCTATCAAAAGAGAAGAGGAACTTGGAAAGAAACACGAGGACATAAACACATGAAGAGAAAGAATAAACACATGAATATAGGGGGATCATCCCCAAGGAGAGATACCATTTTCCAATGATGTCAAATGGGGCGAGAGACAAACATTGATGAGGCGAAATGGTCATAAGGGGAGCATGAATATTGGACTATGAGTATTTCCATCAATTTTGGTGTTGCCATTAATTCCAAAGGGGGATATTGTTTGACAGTTGGTTTTCATTCATGTCAAACCTTAGACAATTCGATATACCCCAGAATTGTGGTCAATATTTATGGTGAGTTAGTTGTCATTGATTTAAACAAGAGTGGTTGATGTTAGCATATGTGTTGGGTGCATTTGATGAAGTCTACACGAATCCTCGGAGGTGTGCTCATGAGAACCAAACTTGTTTGAGTAATAAGTACATGAAGTACAATGCAAATGAAGGTAACACACTTATAGATGGATATTCCTCATCGTGTCATTTTCGGTGATAGGTGGTACACCACATGGTTCCTCACAGTTAGGGATATATTCCCTCATAAAGTTGGAAGCCTTGAATATTGGTCAAGAAGAACCTAATTTGTTACAAGTCATTAATGAAAGGGTAAAGTTGTTGCAACAAGAAAGTTCAAGAATCCATAAGATTAAGGAGAGAAGTTACTTGGAAGAACTATAAATACACCTCAAGGAGTCTCTCATAAGTACACATACAAATTAATTGAACATCTATATTATGAGAATATTTTGGTCTATTTATGAATATAAGGACGATTCTAAGGAAGCGAAGAAAGTGTGAAGGAAGAGAAAATGTTTAGGATTTGCAGAGAGATAGGGTTTTTCGGTAACCCCAATTAAGCAGGCCCTTGCAGGTCAGCATGAGGGTGTCACATGAGGCACCCCCATGGGATTCATAGTGCTCGTGACGTGAGCCCCCACATGACATGTAGTATTTGTCTTGCAAGGACAAGACATAAGTGAAGGAAAATTCTAGTGTCTGGTTTCCAAGGAACGAGGTAAAGATATATGTATGTGTATCAGGATCAAAGGCACTAGCCTAGTTACAGATGCAAAGGTATGTTATTCTATGTGTTATGAGGTTGCATCTTGGTAATATTGAGGAACATGCTTAAGGAATATCTTTGTGAGTTTTGGTATATGAATTGAGGCATATCTTGGATGTATGGTACATGTTGGTTGAGGTATATTTGTTAAGGTACATTATTGGTGCATATCTTGGATATATTGGCGCATGGTTTATACTTGAGTTACATGGTTTGAGGTACATATTCATTATATGTTGATGATTTAATGGTCATGCCTTTGGTATCTTGTTGATGAATTGGTATATGTATGATGCACATATTTGGTTCATGGTCTGAGGCATATTATTGGTACATGTATCAGGTGCATGTCTTAGTGATACTCAGTGATGTTATGGTACATTGATTATAGCACATCTTGGATATATTGGTATATTGGTATTAAGATTGTCTTGGTTATGCTTGAGGCACTTCATTGATGATATCCTATGATATGATACATGGTTTATGCATGAGACAATACATGGTTGATGTACTTGGTATATTACATCGTTGATGCACTATTGATGCTTGAGTCAACAAGGACCAAAATGACAACCTCAAAAGGATAGGAATCCTCCTACGTTTTTATAGAGGTGGTACTCATCTTTATCTTATGGTATTCTTTAATAACTTTAGATTCAAAAATAATATAGGACCTTAATATAGTCAAATCATTATGCTCAAACAAAGATAAAAATGTTGAAACATAAAATATTTATTTTTAAAGAGTTCTTGAGAAAGGACCAGGAATATCACAAATCACACATTTGCAGAAAATAAATACAATTTCCTCACATCCATCATAGTGAAAATAAAGATTTTTTATCACACATAAAAATAAAAGAAGATGGTTTAGAAACATCAGAGAAATTTAATAGAGTAAATACTTGAATATATCAAAATAATATTATGATGAATCAATTTCAAATAATTTATACTCAATGCTCAGAGATATAAAATATAGTCAAAATTGAACCCGACTGAGTTCTCTTGGGATTTTTCAAAAAATAATAAAGTATGTTACAATACTTTGAAAGATAAAGATATTTGTCCAAAGGACCGGGATTGGGGCTCCCACGAACCATAAATAAAACATGTACAAGAAGGTAGAACACAGAAATAAGAAGGTGGGTGAATGTCGAGCAACAAGATCTGGAAAGAAGACAAAAAGAGAGTTATCAGAATTCAGTTAAACTTTTATGTTTAAATAAGAAGAAGAATTGGATGAATCCTGATAAGGAAAGAAGAATGTGATTAGTATGGACTTACTATGATGTTATCTCTTGTTTATATACTTGTTGATTCTTCCTTTATATTCTTGTTGGATGCAGTTGTATGCAGTTGGATTAGCGGTCATAACTTCGTCTATTGGAATATAAAAAATCTTGGCGATTGAAGTATTTAAGCATTCTTTATTGAAGTCCCTTAATGGAGCAATAGTTACATATTTATTTATCTTAATATTAAACAACTCCTTTTCAATTTCCCTAAGAGAAACAAAAAAACATTGTAATATATTTTCATTGTCTTCATTCTTACTTGTATATTCGACAAGCCAATTATCAGTGTCATCATGTGTGAATTCCATCATATTGTTGAATTTTTTTGACGATGTCCTTTTTCGTCCTTCAATACTTTCTTCAAATTCCTGTCGATTCATGAGTATGGAGTTTGAAAAGTACTTGGCATCGGGGACTTCAATGGTAGTTTCAACAATATCCAGATCAAGGATTTTTAAGTTTGCTTCAGTTTTCCTCCTTGATAAGTCAGTCAATTGGGATATTAGACCTTTTAATACATTAATTTGTTCTATCCAACAATATTTCAATTGTTTGATGTGGCTCGAAGAAGGTAGATTTTCCTATTTTCTCGTCTGCTATGTCATTGCCACAACTCTAGTTGTGAATATCACAACTCCATCAATATAGAGCCCTTCAACATTTTTTAAGTTTGAATTTAAATACTCCTTGGTGTTTTGAATTCTTAAACCAAGAGAAGAGAAACTCTTTTCCATATCCCATAGTTATAGAATCAATGACATCCTCTTTTTAATATTTTGTTCAACAAAGTGACAAGTGGTCATGATTAAACTAGAAATTCGTTTGACCCTCGAACTTGATTCTAGGTTTTCTTGAATACCCTTTCCTAGATGAATCATGGTGATAGGAAAAGATAGAATAGGTGGAGTCATGAGGGTTTCCTCCGATTCTTTGATTCTTTATTTTAACTATACGTTCTCTTCTTCCATGTGTGTGATTGAAACATCGAGGGTGTCTCCTATAACTATGTGAAGGGATGATAATTTTGAAGGTAACATATCCTATGTGTCAATGGTGGTCCATAGCTTACCATTCTTACTTTTTGTGGTTCTTTCAGAAACTAATTTTTTAGACTCTTTATCAAAAGATGCATTTTGTACAAAAAATGTCTCCTCATTAGAGAAATTTTCATCATGGATCATGACCGTCGAGACAGGTTGTACATTCTCTCAAGATGACACTTCAACATATGGAAAATTAATGTTCTCAATATCCACATCTAGGTCCATGTTATCCAATAATAAGTCATTATCCTAAGCATGTGTCTCATCCCCTTCCTGCTGTGACCTGGCTCTTTTTCTTTTGACCTTCAGTTTATGGGGATTTTCTAGGTTCCCTTTAGGAGGGTTCCTATCTTCATCATCCCTGAAATTAGTGCTTTGGATTTTTCTTGCATGGGATGTTCCTATTTGTGGATTTTCCTTTGGAAAGACCCTCGTCCTAGAGACAACTAGTGATCAAGCACTTTTTTCACTTGAGGGTATACCTCTTTATTTATTATGATATGTTGTTCTTATGACAGTTTCTATGTCTTCTAAACTTTTTTTGGCTTCCTGGTCACTCGGATGGTGACTGTGATTTTATTCTTCTTTACTAATGGATTATTTTAGAAATGTAGAGCCAGGCCCAAATAAAAGCACATGATTATAAAAAAGGTGGTTTGGGTCGAATGCCTTTATTTATTTAGCAAATTTTAGGTCAGAGTTCTCAAACTAAGCAACATGTTCATCAATTTTGGAGATTCCCCAGAGAATAATCTCGTCAAATTTCCATGGAAGAGGTATGAATTGATTTTTCCTTTTATCAGACAATATATGAAACCATAATTTATATTGTCGAATATTTCAATGAAAAATAATTTGTCAGATATATAATAGGGAAGGAAAATGGGTTTCTCAACAAAGTAGAAAACCCTGATAATATTATAGTTTTCCATTTTTTTTCATAACTCCTCTTCCCTTCATAAAAGATCTAGCTTCCAATGAAAACCAGGAAGTGTCTTCCCCAAACAATAGTTTCTTTAATTTAGATACAAAATATGAATACACTTCATTAAAATGATGGTCGACCCTTTGTTTCCATAAATCTTGGTACCACATAGTTACAGGGTCAAATTTTATTTTAATTCTTCGGGCAATGTTTAAACCCTCAAAAGTATGAAAATACGGAATGGAAAATATCAAATAAGAAGAAATGTAAAATATATTACTAGACTTGAAATTACTGAGTTGTGCAGTGATTTCATTTGATATTATCTTCACCCAGTCGAAGATAGCATTTTCATGCACAAAAAAATATAATAAGTACAATGCCAGTTGAGAAATTGTTTCTTAACAATCCCGGCCAACAATTTGACTAAATAACCAGGAAGTTTCCTTATAGGGTTCCTTTAAAGAGATCACATGAATTATTGATATGTCTTCAGTAATTGTGGCAGGTTCATGCAAATATTCCTAGAGAAACTCCAACCATTATTTTTTATTTTCAAGAATTTTCTCGCTTCCTCTCCTTTGTAGACTAGGTTCAGTTCTAGTAATTTCAACATTTGTCTAAATATTGAAGGTTCTAATGAGATAGGATAAATATTGTGCAAATAAATAAATCTTCTATTCTAAATGAGATTATCGACACACCAGGTGACTATGTCCTTGCACTCAAAGAATTTTGGAACACACCCAAGAAGAACTATTCCTAACATCCTTACTTCGTTGTTTTCTTTATCTAGCATTTTCGCCTAATACCAGTAAGAGTGGAACTGATGATAATTTTGATATTCTATAGCAAAGAGGTTCATGGTATCCCTACAAAATGATTTCTTTCTAATGGTTGTCTCAGCGAAGCTTCCCATCTTTTCTTGAGCTATTAGTTTTTGCACAGTGAAATGAACTTGAATTAGATTTAGTTTACAGAAACATTAACTCAAAATAACTATTAGTAGCTTCGGTAACAACATTATTAATTAACAACCACCTTAATAATAAATTTGGTATCACCTCAATATTATTTTGACTTTCTTCAACTTTTCCAACTCATTTTTCACCAGTGGTTTCATCTTGGGGTTCATCATCCTTATCTTCTGCTTGACAGGTTTTACTCCTTCTCTTAAAGGGATGATGTACTCAAACATTGTTTTATCATATTCCTTTAAATCATCATAACTCCATGCAAACACATCAAGATATTCTTTAAATATTTATACATATTGGTCAACTTCGCCGATTGTACAATCAACTCCTAAGTTGATATAATTTGGAGAACTATCAATCCCGATATTGACCTTTCTCATTTCTTGAAATTTTCATACTAATACTTCTTCGAGGAGAACTTTGGCATGATCATATCTTTTGAAAAGAGATTCAAATTGAACACAATTCTTCGACACCACAATAGTACCATTATATTCATATTCATTTTCATACACTAGAAACTTTTGTAGGTCTTCATCATTCTCAAATACTTGCATAAGATACTCCTAATTATCATGTACAGAAGGTTGAAATATAATTTTCACCTAAGAAGATGTTTCACTGTGGACATCATCTGGGTTTGACAATGAAGCCGCCAATGCTAATGAATCTGCCTTCTAATTTTTATCCCTTGGTATGAAATAAATATTAAAAGAAAAAAAGGACTCCATCAATTCATTTTCTCTTTTGAAATATAATTTAATCCAATCCTTATTTATATTATATTTCTGAGTGACTTGATTTATTACCAACTTAGAGTCACCAGTAACGATCAAATGTTCAATATTCATTTCTTGTGTAAGGATCATTCCTTGAATCAAGGCCTCATATTCTTATTCATTATTCATGCAATAAAACTCAAGTCTTATCGCATGTGGGTACATATTCTTTTCGGGGATTTTAAGAAAAATTCCGACTTGGCTTCCCGAGCTTAAACAAGATTCCTTGAATGACATCCTCTAGTATTCCTCAAAATTATTATCCTCGATTTCAATATCCTCGATTTGATCCATATCCAAGATGGCATAATTTCCAATACCAACATCTATATAATATTCCATAAGCTCATTTTCTTTCTTTTTGAAAGAAAATGATTTCTTGGGTTCACAATGAAACTTGATCATTGCTCTGTATTTATATGGAACAACATGCAGCTTCCATAATTCATTATATAGCCTCTGATCATGGACAACCAATCTCTTCTGAGTAAAACTCCACATGCAAGAGGAAGATCCACCACCACAATATTAAAAAATGTAATAATATGAGGATCAATAGTGATATAAGCATAAAACTATTTAATTTCCCCATAATCTGACACCTTTCTCGAATCTATGGTGTAAATGATTTCACATGTCTCATAGTATCTAGTGCAACTCATACCTAGTGCCTCCATTACTGCCAAGGGAATGATATTGTTTGTCGTGCTAATATCAACTAAACAATTATGAGGTGAAACATTGTAATACCTTGGCTTTAGAGCCCCGTATTAAGTAATGTATTTTGTTAATATATGAAAGGCCAGAGCTCTCAAACAATTAAAAGAGGCTAGTGTTCCTAGATAGTGTAATGTTTTTATCATTATTAATAATAAATGCATCATTGGCTGCCAGACAGACAAGGAAAAGAGTTATAGGGGGGTTATGATTCCACAAGAGAGGGGGCTTGAGGGGTAAAGTGTTTATTTAATATTTGTATTTACCCATTTTTGTTTTAATGGAGAATATTAGTTACATTATCTTCTTGGGGGAAGGCTGTGTGGTTCTCTAATTCCAAGAATTATAAAAAAACCATCCTTGGTCTATTTGGGGGGGGGTTCTTCTTCTTGACTCATTGACTAATGCACTCGTTCATAGATTCACTCATTAATTCATTCATTCATCCATTCACTCTTTCATCCACTCTTCATTCTTCATTCATTTGGATATTGGCTTGGGAAAGAGAAACGAATTGTGGAGAGGAGCCATGGTTTGGTTGGCAGTGATGACTACTGGTGTATTACAGCCATGAATTAATTCTTGCATGTCTGATATGCATTGGCATGTGTTAATTTTTTCCCACAACTTCGAATCTTGAGAGTCCCAACATGGATATTATTGACTAGAAGCACTGGAGCCCTGGAAGGAGGTGGATAGCCTGAGGGAGTGTGTGCAAGAGAAGGGGTTCCATTCTCTTAGGTTGTGCAGGCTGGGTAGAAGAGAGTTAGTGTACTTTGGATTGTTGCCTGTGCTTAGAAGCCTGTGAGAAATTTAGTGTTGAATTTTTTTGGAAGCTGAGTGACACTCTGGAACCGTCCTTGTGGATTCATAGCCCTGGCTCGGGGGTGACATTGTTGTTTATACTTGGAACAAAAATGCCTACGGTTAGGTGGAACATCCTTGGTTTGTAGCTATCTGTTCATTCATTTCATTAAAGATAAGTGCTCTCTGTCATGGTTTCATTTACTTGTATATTTATTTCCATTGTGTATTTATTTATCTATGAAATTCGTATCTATATTACACAATATGCTTGTTGGTTATTGTCGTGCATGACATATGGTTCCTTTCTTTATGTTGTAGCATGAATATTGACCTCTGCATGTGAATATTTCAAGCATAGTTATTGATTAAAAATGTTTAAGAATTCAAAATTAGTCCAAAAGCATACTTGAAGTGGCATAGCCTGGCCTGGGGGTGGTTGGTTACGTTACATATTGTTATCATAGGTTCTGGTTGAAACATTAGAATGAAACTATTGGACAGGGTATTATGGTTAATAAAGAATATGTCTTCGAGATCTTAAATCTCAAGAGTAGCATTGCAGATATTGCGCAAAAGCTAGAGTGTCATGCAATACAAATATCATTTCTAAAGGATCGTATAATATTGATTGTTCCCTATTCAAATTTGGGAGAAATCACAACCGTTCATTCAAGGAGTTATGGATCATCATACCTGAAGTCAGGTGAACGAGGACTGTCGAATAGAGATGAAACCAGGGTTTGGGTGGGATTAAGTCCCAACCTTCAGATCGAGCTGGTCAATCATTAACCATCGATCAAAGCCAAGAAGGATATGGAGACTCTGGAACTTTTTTGCTTCAGTGATTACAGGAGACAGGGGATAAGCATGAAAAAGGTTGAAGTCGCAAATTCCCACTGGCCGTCCTATCGAATAGGAGGCTTGGATGAAATATTAGTCATTGGTCAGGGTCATCTGGCATTGACCACGTCGAGAGGTTAACTATAGGAGAATCGAACCTTTTAGAACTGCTATAACCCAGAGTCCTAAAGTGTTGAATTCTCAAAATCCCATTGACCGTTGGATCGAGGGAATAATTCGAAAGTAATGCGAGCCATAGATCCAAAGTGGAAGGATAACAAATTTTTGGGGATTCAAAACTCCCCACTTCAGTGATTACTAGAGAATGGGAAAATCCTCAAAGGGATAAAGTTGCAGAGTGTCGAAGCCACAGTCTGTCAAATCATGTAGGTCGTCAGATCTGGAGTGGAGGAATGCAGACCGTTTGTTTTATCAATGACATGTCGTAGGCCATGTGGCAGGGTTTCCATGTGGGGACAAGTGTCACCCAGATTTAGTACCTTTTGGACCCCAACCTATTGATTTTTTAGTGACACGTGGCACACATGCCATAGTTCCATGTCACCATAAGTAACATCATCATTCTATGTCCTCTCTGAGAGTATGGCCTTCAGGGCTGTCCAACGTCTCTACCAAAAAAGGTGTCAAAGACTGGAGTCTCGAATTCATGCAAACCATCGATCTAATATCCCTTCAGAACTTTTCTCAATCATTAGATCAAGCAGTGAATGGATGGCATAAGAACTTCGACAGATATTACTCCAGGGAGTTGAATGACTCGAGAGTTGTAATATCCTCGAGTCTCAGAGTGCCGAATTCATGGAATGATTAAGGACCATCCATCCCAACACTTTATTAATTCCTATCCGTCCTATTTAACAGTGCAAGGATAGGGTAAGATCTTCGATGAGTATCACCCCAGGGGAGTTGAGCGACTTGGGAGTTGCAATGTTTTGGAGTCTTGAAGCACCGAAACCCCAAATTGATTAAAGCCATCCATCACAATGTCATATTAATTCATGACCATATATCTCCTTGAAGCCTCTAGATGAGATAGGATCGTCTAGTTGACGGGAGATCAAATCATAACCATCTGATCTAGTAGTGGAGTTAATGTAAGTGTTCAGGGAAGTTTACGTTGGGAGAGTTGGAATATTGAAATGTGAGAATCACCGAAGGATGAAGTATGGAGGAATTGGTTCCAATGTCAGTCTCATGATAATGTAAAGGAGTTGGGGTGCAAAGGTCCTAGAAGTAACCAATCCCTCGGACAATTGCGAACAAGCTCATGTGTAGAAGAATAAGGGAAAAGTGCTAAAGTAACGACACTAAAGAGAGAATAATCTCATGGTTTAAGCCATGGTCACATGGAAAGTGGGTTGAAGGAAGCGTATGTGCAAAATTCAAATTGTTTACCAGTTAAAGGAGTTGTGTAATATTTCGACAAGATCCTATTGCAAAAGAAAAGAAAAGAGGTTGAAAGTGATTTTTCTAGGAAGCCATAACTTTCATCTCAAATATCCAATTGGGGCAAGATTATAGTCATTGGAAATATGATTCGGAGGAGGATAACATGGAATTGATATAATATGGAGAATTATAATATATTTCTTCATGAATTGAGAAGAAAAATGACTTATAGCATTGTTTGGAAACAATTTCTTATAATATGCATAATTCTAACAAAATGGTTGCTTGCACATTTTGCAAAATTAGGGGGTGTAAACATATCAGTTCAATATAATAATGCCTATTAAAGAAATGGAAGAAGGATAGGGATATTCCAACCATGATAAAGAGGCCAAAGGTCAAAATATTAGTGTTCGTAATGAAAAGACAGAATCCAATGGACACCAGGCTAGAGGGGAGCAAGAGACATTGATAGTGACTGTGAGAATCCTGAAAATGAAGTGCATAGCTACAAACAAGACAATGAGAGACTAATGGAAGAACAAAATCAGATAAATTCTCAAGTGTTGCAAATCTTAAATAAGTTTCAAAGGTAAACAAAGAATGAATCAAACTCAAAACAGGAGGAAAAGGGAAGATGTCATGAAAGAAGAGATGACCACACAAGAACTGGTTATTCAAGAAGTGCTATAATAACTCATAGGAATCACTCACCTCCCTTCTTAGAAATGAAATTTTATTCATCTGAATATTCCATAAGTAAACTAGAGGAGTCTCTTGTTAGGCACCAAATAAGAAGACATGAATTGGATAGTTTGCAAGGAGAACTGAGGAATCTTAAGCCACCATCCTTTGATGGTGAAAGAGAAAGGGAATATGATTTTGAAGCATGGTTTCTTGGACTCAGGAGGTATTTCCAATTGCATAACTACTCATCAAACCTAGAAGAAATAATATCTACATACCATTTACATGGGAAAGCTTCTATTTGGTGGGATTAGTTGAAGCAATTTGGGCACATTAATGAGAGTAGGATCACTTGGAAGCAGTTCAATAAATATTTTCAGAAGGAGTATCTTTTAGAAAACTTGTATGAAACGAAAATGTAGGATTTCTTTGAACTCAGGATAGGAAGCATGACCATGGCACAGTATGAAAAGGAGTTTGTGGGGATGCTAAAGTATGTGGGGTTTATAAAATATGAGAAGGTGAAATTATAGAGGTTCTTGAGTGGACTACCATCCTTTTATAAAGAGAAGATTCAATATGATGAACCTAGGACTTTGACTGAGACCATTAGGAAGGATAAGTACCTATATGAGACACGAAAGGGCAAAGAGTCTTTGTGGAAATCTTGGAGGGATAAGAAGAAGGAGAAGTCTGATTAGACAAAGAAAGGGTTCAAACCTCCTTTCAATAGAAATAGCCCAAATAAAAATCACCCCGACCAATATGATAAGGATGAATCCAAGAGAGAATACTCCTTGGGAAAAAGGGAAAGACCACCAATACAATGTTAGGAATTAAAAGAAGATCACTTGTACAAGGATTTCTCTCACAGAAAGGACAAAGTGAACACCATACACAAAATCCAAGAGGATACAACAGTAGAAGACATGGAAAGAATATATGCATCCTTAAATGATCGAGAAGCAGAGTACCAATCCAATATGATCGAGGTGGAAGATAAAATAATTAATAATCTTGTTTCTATTTTAGTTGATTCAGTAGCAAGTCATTGTTACATTGATCCTAAAATAGTGGATATATTACATTTGGAGAAAAGTAAGATTGGAAAATAAATTTTGGTTTAGCTAGCCACTGGAACCAAAAGGAAAATCCATGATATGGTCATAGGTTGTGCCATAAGTATTAATGGTGTGAATACTAATGTTGATCTAAATATTATACCATTGGGGTATTATGATATTCTAATTGGAATGGATTGGTTGGAAAATCATAATGTTGTCCTCTATTGTCATAACAAGACATTTACATGTCTTGATGAAGAAGGAAAACATAGTACTATGAAAGGAGTTCCAAGACCCATATCTATAAGGGATATTCCAGCATTACATTTGAAGAGATGTTTCAGAAAAGGATTTCAATTGTATGCAGCCTATGTGGAGGAACCAAAAGATACAAAGGGGGCAAGCCTTGAATAATTTTTGGTACTACAAGATTTTGAATATGTATTCCAAGAAATACCTGGATTTCCACCAAAGAGGGAGATATATTTCTCTATTGATTTAGTGCCAGGGGCTGTCCCAGTGTCAAAAATACCTTACAGAATGCTTACAACAGAATTAAAGGAATTACAAATGTACTTGGAAGAATTATTGAATAAAGGGTACATACGTCCAAGTGTTTCACCTTGGGGAGCACCAATACTCTTTGTCAAAAAGAAGGATGTAACTTTGAGGCTGTGTATTGACTTTCGATAGCTGAATAAATCCACTATAAAGAACAAGTACCCTATACCCAAAATTGATTACCTCTTTGATCAACTAAGAGGGGAAAAATATTTTCAAAGATGGACTTGAGATTAGGGTACCATCAGGTAAGAATCAAGGAACAATACATCAATAAGACAACCTTTACAACCAGGTATGGGAATTATGAATTTATAGTGGTGCCATTTGGACTTTCCAATGCACCAGTTGTCTTTATGTGCTTAATGAATGGCATATTCAAAAATTATTTGGATACATTTGTCATAGTATTCTTGGAAAACATACTAGTCTATTCTAAGTGAGAGGAAGAGCATGAACATCACCTAAGATTGGTATTTAAAGTGCTAAGGGAACATCAATTGTATGCCAATCATAGTAAGTGTTTTTTATACCAAGAACATATCCATTATTTGGGACACATTATTTCAGAACAAGGTATAGCAGTGGATCTAGAGAAGATTGAAGCCATTAAGAGATGGACAACACCCAGGAATGTTTCAGAAGTCAGATATTTTATGGGATTAGTTGGTTACTACAAAATATTTATAGCATGGTTCACTAATATTTCTCATCCCATCACTTCTTTGCAAAAGAAGGGAATTAAATTTGAATGGACATTTGAGTGTGAAGACAACTTTAATTTGTTGAAATAATTACTTACTAGTGCTCCTATTTTAAATATTGATGACCTAGATGAAATTTTTGTGGTATGTACAGATGCATGCAAGGAGGGAATTGGTGGATTCCTCACTCAAAATGGACATGTCATTGGCTATGAGTCCATAAAACTTAAAGAGAATGAGAGGAAATATGCCACACATGACTTGGAGCTTTCTGCCATTTTTCACGCACTGAAGATGTGGAGGAATTTTCTCATGGGGAAGAGATTTTAATTAAGAATAGACCATAGTGGTCTGAAATATTTTTTTTATCAACCAACTTTGAATGCCAGACAAACGAGATGGCTAGAATTTTTAAGTGAATATTGTTTTGACATCAAGCATATCAAGGGAAAAGAAAATAAAGTTGTTGATGCACTTAGTAGAAGAGTACATCTCATGCATGCTACAGTTGTTAGTATGCATTAGTCAGATTTAAAGAGCATAATTTTAGATGGTGTTGCTACAGATCAACATTACCTACAGGTAAAGAAAATCTTACAACAAGAAAATGTACAAAATAAAATTAAATAATATGAGATGAAGGAAGATGGGTTATGCATATAAATAGAATTTATGTTCTTAGTTCTGAAGAACTTAGGAATTTGGCATTAAAATAAATGCATAATGTTCCATATGTCAAACATCTCCGCTACCAAAAAAAAATTACAACAGTAAGAATCCAATTATTTAGGCCAGGAATGAAGAAAGATGTTGTCGATTAAATTTCCACATGTATGCAATGTCAGAGAGTGAAGGTTGAACATATTCACCCAACGGGTTTGCTACAAACCTTGCCAATTCTAGGGAAGAAATGGGAAGTGGTAACCATTGATTTTATAACTAAATTGCCTAGGACAACAAGACAAGATGATTCAATCATGGTAGTGGTTGATGAATTGAAAAAGGTTGCTCATTTTGTTCCTATAAAAATGACTCATACAACAACTAATATTGTATAAATTTACACGAGGGGGATTTCTAGGTTGCATGGGATACCTAAGGCAATTGTTTCAAGCAGAGATACAAAGTTTACCTCAAATTTATGGAGGGGATTGTTTAAAGGATTTGCTACAAATATGAACTTTAGCACATCATACCATCCACACTTAGATGGGCAGACATAAAGAGTCAACCAAGTAATTGAAGACATGTTAAGAATGTATGTGATGGATAAGCCATCTAAGTGGGAATATTACTTGCACTTGGTTGAGTTTTCTTATAATAACAGGTATCAAGATTCATTGAAAATGATCCCATTTGAAGCTTTGTATGGTAGTAAATGAAATGCCCCAATGAGTTGGGACAACCCAATAGATAGAGTGGTACTTGGGCCAGAATTTCTCAAGGATATGAAAGACCAGATGGTTAGAATTAAGAAGAATTTAAAGGCACCTCAAGATAGACATAAAATTTATGCAGATAAGAACAGGACAACTAGAGAATTTAAAGTGGGGGAGCATGTTCTTTTAAGATTTAATCCCAAGAATGTCTCTTTGAAGGTGGGTAGTTGTACAAAGCTAGTATCCAGATTTTGTGTTCCATTTGAGATATTGGACAAAATAGGGTCAGTTGCATACATGCTCACATTGCCTACATACATGAATGTGCATAATGTATTTCATGTCTCTTTGCTAAGAAAATATGTACATGATCATAATCATGTTATTGATTGGAATATGATTCAGGTAGAGATAGATGGAGACTTTCAGGTCCATCCAATGCGAATATTGGACAGAAAAGTCAAAATGATCTGAAATCAATTTATAGAGCTAGTAAAAGTCCAGTGGACCTGTTACGGGCCTTAAGATGCTACTTGGGAGCATGAAGATGCCATGCAGGAAGAGTACCCACGAATGTTTGAATAAATTTTGAATTTTTTTGTATTTGTTTTGTATATGCATTGAGGAAAGTGCCAAAATAAGGGGAGGGGAATGTAATACCCTAATTTTTTAGCTTTGTATTAAGTAATGTATTTTGTTAATCTATGAAAGGCCAGAGTGCCCAAACAATTAAAATATGTCAGTGTGCCTAGGAATTGTAACTTTTTATCATTATTAATAGTAAATACATCACTGGATACTAGACAGACAGGACAAGAGTTATAGGGGGGATATGATTCCACAAGAGAGGGGGATTGAGGGGCTAAGTGTTTATTTTATATTTTTGTTTACCCATTTTTTATTTAATGGAGAATATCCCTTACATGAGCTTCTTTTTGGAAGGCCACGTGGTTCTCTAATTCCAATAATTATAAAAAACCCATATTTGGTATGTTTGGGGGGTTGCTTCTTCTTCACTCATTCACTCACGCACTCATTCACGGATTCAATCATTCATCCATCCATTCATCCATTCACTCTTTCATGCACTCTTCATTCTTCATTCATACATTAATACATTAATTTGTTCAATCCAACAAGATTTCAATTATTTTATGCGACTCAGAGAAGGTAGATTTTATTGTTTTCTTCTACTCTTTCATTGTTGCAACTCTAGTTGTGAACATCACAACTCCATTAGTATAGAACCCTTCATCATTTTTTAAGTTTAAATTTAAATACTCCTTAGTGTTTTGAATTCTTAAACCAAGAGAAGCGACAGTCTTTTCCATATCCCATAGTTCTAGATTCAATGGCATCCTCTTTTTAATATTTTTTTCAACAAAGTGTCCAGTGGTCATGATTAAACTAGAAATTCATTTGACCCTCGAACTTGATTCTGGGTTTTCTTGAATACCCTTTCCCGGATGAAACATGGTGACAGGAGAAGCTAGAATAGGTGGAGGCATTAGGGTTGCCTCAAATTCTTTGATTCTTTCTTTTAACTGGTCGTTCTCTTCTTCCATGTGTGCGATTGAAACATTGAGGGTGTCTCCTATAACTCTATGAATGGAAGATAATTTTGAAGGTAACATATCCTGTGTGTCAATGCTGGTATGTATCTTACTACTCTTACTTTTTGTGGTTCTTTCAAAAACTAATTTTTTAGACTCCTTATCAAAAGATGCATTTTGTACAGAAAATGTCTCCTCATAAAAGAAAGTTTCATCATGGATCATGAGTCTCGAGACAAGTTGTACATTCTCTTGAGCTGACACTTCAACATCTGGAAAAGTAATGTTCTCAATATCCACATACAGGTCCATGTTATCCAATAATAATTCATCATCCTGAGCATGTGTCTCATCCCCTTCCTTCTTTGAACTGGTTCTTTTTCTTTTGACCTTCAATTTATGGGTATTTTCTAGGTTTCCTTTAGGAGGGTTCCTATCTTTATCATCCCTGGAATTAGTGCTCTATATATTTATTGCATGGGATGTTCCTAGTTGTGGATTTGACTTTGGAAAGACACTCCTCCTAGATACAACTTGTGATTGAGCACTTTTTTCACTTAAGGGTCTACCTCTTTATTTATTATGCTTTGTTGTGATTATGACAGTTTCTATGTCTTCTGAATTTATGTCGTCTTCCTGGTCACTCAGATGGTGACTATCATTTTCTTCTTCTTTACTAAGGGATTATTTTTAAAAAGCATGGCCAAGCCCAACTGAAATAAAGTGATTATAAAAAAGGTGGTTTGGGTTGAAACCCTTGATTTATTCTAAAATTTTAGGTCATAGTTCTCGAAATAAGAAACATATTCATCAATTTTGGAGATTCCCCAAAGAGGAATCTTTCCAACTTTCCATGGACGAGGTATGAACTACTATTTCCTTTTCTCGGACAATATATGAAACCAGAATTTATATTGTCTATCTATTTCAATGATAAATAATTTGTCAGATATATAATAGGGAAGGAAAATGGGTTTCTCAACAGAGTAGAAAACCATGATAATATTATATTTTTCCATTTTTTCTACAACTCCTCTTCCCTTTAGAAAAGATGCAGCTTCCAACGAAAACCGAGAAGTGTCTTCCCCAAAAAAGAGTTTCTTGAATTTAGATACAAAATTTGAATACACCTCATAAAAATGATGGGCGACCCTTTGTTTCAATAAATCTTGGTACTACATAGTTACATGGCCGACTTTTATTTTAATTCTGTGAGCAACGTTTAAGCCCTCAAAAGTATGACAATACATAATGACAAATATAAAATAAGAAGACATGTAAAATATTTTATCAGACTTGAAATTACTGAGTTGTGCAGTGATTTCATTTGAGATTATATTCGCCGAGTAGAAGATATCATTTTCATGCACAATGAAATGTAATATGTACAATGTCATTCAAGGAATTGTTTATGAATAATACTGGCCATAAATTCGAGTAAATAACCAGGAAATTTCCTTATAGAGGTCCTTTAAAGAGATCACCTGAATTCTTGATATGTCTTCAGGCATTGTGGCAAGGTCATACAAATATTCTTGGAGAAGCTCCAATCAATTATTCTTTATTTTTAGGAAGTTTCTTGCTTCCTCTGCTTTGTAGACCATGTCCGATTCTGGTAATTTTGACATTTCTCTAAATATTGAAGGTTCTAACAAGATAGGAGAAATATTGTGTAAATAAATAACTCTTTTGTTCTGAATAATATTATAGACAACTAGGTGATGATGCCCTTGCAGTCAAAGACTTATCGAATACACCCGAAAAGAATTGTTCCTGACGTCCATACTTTGTTGTTTTATTTATCCATCATTTTTGCGTAATGTCAGAAAGAGCGTGACCAATGATAATATTGATGTTCTCTAGCAAAGAGGTTCAGGGTATCCCCACATAATGATTTATTTCTCATGGTTGTCCAAGCGAATCTTTCCAGTGTTTCTTGAGCTATTAATTTTTGCACAATGAAATGAAATTGAGTTACATTTATTTTACGGAAACATTAAATCAAAATAACTATTAGTAGCCTCGGTAACATCATTATTAATTAACAATCACCTCAATAATACATTTGGTAGTTGGATCCGTAGGGAAAAAAATAAATGTGACATTGAACAATGTGAAGGGCTGGGTAATAGCAGGGCATTAGGGTTGGTGACACTTATGAAAAGGGAGATATGCAATTTTGAAGGTCCACGAGTCCAAAACTATGGAATGACTAAGTAAAATAAAGTGTCGGGACAAAAATGGAGAGTCGAAGTGTATCACGTAGGTCTGTAAGTCCGAAATTATGAAAGTATGAAAGTTTGAGACATAAAATAATTCTAAGTGATGAGCATACATATGCTTAGGGTAATGGAGAAGAATACAAGTGCAATAGTCCGTGGGTCCAAAGGTTTGAAAACATGAAAATGGTTAAGTATAGTAACCAAGAAAGGGAAAAAGAGTTGATAAAATAAAATGGTAAAAGGGAAAAATAGAAGGGGGAAACAAAGGGTGCTAAAAGACGTGGGAAAATAGAATAAGGGAGGGGGAATAGAAAAGCATGAAAGGGGTTCAACATGTACTTTGTGTGGTACATGGTTGATACATGGTATAGTATAGGTGTTCATTGCTGATGTACATGACTGATACATTGTACATGATTGATACATGGTATGGTACATGTTTTGGTGCATTGTTGATGCATGGTTTGGTACAGGTGTTGGTGCATTGTTGATGCACGGTTTGGTACAGGTGTTGGTGAATTGTTGATGCATGGTATGGTATAGGTGTTGGTGCATGATTAACACATGGTTGATATAGGTTATTGTACATGGTTCGATGATGGTATCCATGTGAGAGAATGTAGTTTTGTTGATGTTGAGTATCGGTGACAGTGACAGGCTAATATGAAAATGGCAGATATAGTGACATATTTATAGGTACATGTTGATGTCATAGTGGCAGTGACAATTGTAGTGGAAGTGGAAGTGGAAGTGATTGTGGTAGTGACAATTTGGCGTACATTTATATTTCAGTGTGGTAGGACGAGGCAAGGAAAGAGGTTTGTAGCCTCCTTCCAGTTGGTGTCAGAGAGCATAGGGAGTTGGAGCTTCCTTTAGTTTGGAGCCTGAGAATCA
>SNQJ01S0054823.1:100618-112685 GCA_010110895.2 Picea sitchensis | reverse complement strand
GCTTCCAGGCAAACAACGATCAGACTTACACTATATGATCATAGCCATTGAAACACAAAAGAAAAATAGAAAACAAAAACCTAGGTGTGGCATACCTGAAATTTGACCCTTGAATGTTGTCAAAATGCAATGAGTGAATTTGTGTTCTCTCTCAGCTCTACTTTGTTAACTCTGAGAAACCCTGCTACAAATTAAAAAAACAACCAGGAATTTGTCTACCAGAGAGGAGAAAAACTGAAGCAATCCTCCAATGGATTATAATACAGAGGTTTTGTACATGGACAGAGACACTCACAGGTTTGTTTATTTACATGAAGACTCCATTTGGAACTCAATTTGAAAATTTATTGATCTTGAGGCTGGAGATGCCTTCTCCAATTACCTCGGAAGGACATACTCGTCCCTGGTTAAGCCAACCATTTTATAATTATTTCTGTAGGGTCGATTAAAATTTGTACAGATGCTAACATAACTAGATTTTGTTCATCTCTACAATTACAACATAACCAAATTTTGTTTAAAGCTACATTTATACACATTTCCTACCGGAAAAAAAAAAATTTAACCCCAAGTGTTGTTCAACACATAAACATAACCAGATTTTGTTTATCTCTAGAATTATAACATAACCAGATTTTGTTTAAAGCTACATTTATACGCATTTCCTACCCAAAAAATAAAATTAACCCCAAGTGTTTTTCAACACATAATATTTGTTTTTATATAATTTAATATATAGAAACAACACTTCATATTCAACCAATGTGTCTCTAAGTATATCCATAACCAAAATTTCAACAATTACAATCCATAAAATTTTAAAAAAATTATATCATTCAATTCTTAATAATTCCAAGATACCCTTTATAAGATACACATGAAATTATTCAATATCATTACAATGAATAAAAATTTAAACAAATAATATCATTCAATATTGCAACTTACCCATTAATGAAATTATTCATTACAATAATAATTATACACATGAAATTATTCATTACAACAATAATTACCTAAATGAAATTAACTAGAATTATCGTTAGTTGAATGGATTGTTGACTTGAAATGTGTGCTCCAATTTTTAGCCCTTCTAGTGCCAATTTTTACCAAAAGGGTATCATATATCTCGTGCCCTTCTACATTTATCTTACTTTATTTCAAGGGGTGCCATGATTGCAGGCTCTTCAAGTAAAGTTTTTGAGAATGATTGAAGTCATGTGCTTGATAGTAATGATCTTGAGGAAACACCTCAATGTGTATTTATTCAAGGCAAGTGTTTGGGTTATTCAGAGGTGGAGAATTTCTCCTAAAAGGTGGTTTCCATGGTCTCCTATATGATGAAATTTCACCTGATCTACAATATCATTGGAGAGTTTTTTAATAAGTTTTTGAAGACTATCCATGTCGAAAACTTGTTATTTTTTTTATCTTCTATGGTTTCAACTACATTTTGTTTCCTAATAAGTGGGAAAGTTATTTTTTCCTTAGTTGGTTCTTTTCCTACAATACTTATCATTTATTTTTCCACATTTAATGTTCCTCAAATGTTTCTCATATTTTATTCATTAATGTCAAGAATATATGATTAAAATCTTAATTTTTCTCATATTTTATTCATTAATGTCAAAAATATATGATTAAAATCTTAATTTTCTCCTTGGGAGTCATTTTAATTCTCGACAATTCTAAGACCAATGTTATTGGGGTCTTATCCTCACCAAAAATTTTCATGAATGTAGTTTCAAAATGATTCCAATTTCTAATTGTACCTTGTGGAAACATAAAGTAGCAAGTGGAAGTTTTTCGTTCAAAAGTGTATGGAAATAACCGACATACAACATATTCATGTTGCACTCCCATTGAATTCATTGCTAACATGAATTTACTCACATGATATTCAAGACATTCCATATTATCAGTTTCGAATATAGGGAGGGATTGTTCAGGATGTTTGAGAAGATCATGAGCAGGACCACGAACTACAACAACTCTTGGGGAAATCCATGGTCTTCTTGGTACTCTATCCATTATTCTACCTTGAGGTTGTCTTGGACTTTCCCGAGGGGACTATTTAGGACATCCTTGTGGAGAAGGTGGTTGAGATCTGACACGAGTGTGAAGAAAAATCTTCGGTGGAGATGGTGGGTTACCTAAACTGAATATTGATTGAAAAAAAATAAACGAATTTGTAAGCTATTATGATCTCATTAAGATGTTGGAGATTTGTGGTAAAGGATTAGGTTCATATATGAAAGTAATATTACTTTCTTTGTCATTCCTTGACTGTCTTCCTTTTACAGGGATTGTAAATTCAATAGGAGGTTGACCAATTTCTTTACTGTGTTCTCTATTTAAAACCCTAGATAACTGTAGTTGTGGATTGAATATGGGGATTTCCTCAGAAATAGTAGAATATACGATCTCAACCTAAGATGAAGAAACAATTTATACTCGGATTCTACCTCTTGTAGATTTCAATAAATTCAAGTGAATTGGACACCCAATTTTGTTTAAGAGATGAAATCCCATTGGTAGATTTAGGGATCCTCCTAAGAGTTCATTTGGTTTGAAAATACTATGATGGCTTGACATCGAGAGATGCTCTACCATCCATGAATGTCACTCGAACCTCCTTCTAGCGCCAATTATTGGCAGGCAAGAAAATTCCCTCCTACAATAAGGGATAACTACCTAATCACAAGCCCCAATTAGACTTATTTTCATTTGGGATGGTATTTTCCAACCGATATGTGGGCTCGATATTCCACTCAAGATATTTTATCTTTGGAAAATAGACTTAATTGTTTAAGATATGATCTAACTTAACCTAGGTTTGCAAAAAAGAAAACTAATTTACTAGTCCTATCTCAATTGAGAGCAAATGCTAATTAAATTTTTTTATAGGAATAATTGATTCTTTAGACTTAGAAGAAATTCATTGTCCCAAAGAATCTTTAAGCACAATATCTATTATTACTAGAAATAGATAACGACAATTATATCTAGACTATATTGATAGTCTAAGAAGAATTTAAGTATTTTTTTAAATCAAAGGAATGATAAACAATAGCCTCCTAAACCAACTTCAAAATGATAATTGTTCATCTATAGTATGCAATAAATAAGTATATATAAATGCCTCTCTTGATGACTAACAAATTAATAATTAAAGAGGAACATCAAATAAAATAAGAGAATGATAATTGATAAGCTTCTAGAAAAAATTCCCAAAGAAAATCAATTATAAGGATACATACATAAATATTATCATTAATCATAAAAATAATATTAATGACAATTAATGTATCTCCTATTTGTTATACAATCAATTGATAAGTTCACAGAATATGGAAATAATTCACATGAAACTTAAAGCAAAGACATTATTATAACAAATTCATATTACTCATAAATGAATTCATCGATTCACAAGGTCTTCAAATTTTAATTCAAACTCACAGAAATATGTGTCTTAGACTTCAGTTTCCAACCCTATCTCCAAATGTGAAATTACAATAAATAGCAATTAAGATCCTGAAATTGAGGACACTTTCTTCTTTTTCTTCAATTGAATTCTACATGTGTCAACTTAATTCAATCATTGATATCAAAGAGAGATATCTTCCTTTCTAATTGTATTTTCCCTATTTACTTTTCTCTATTGCTCTTGAATCTTTTCTTTTCATTGAGATAATTTCTCCATCGGTGAAATTAAATGTGGATGAGGAATCTCTACTTTCAACTTACACCTATAAATCTTCTTAGAAATTTCTTCATGTTCTCATTTAAGTTTTGAGACGAAATTATCAATGGACTTTAGGCATTCTACTAGTTTGGTGATGAACTCCTTGAAAGCTTCCACATTCCAGAAATTGAGTTGTACGATCCCATATGTTCATGAAATTTTTTGTTGGTTCACATCTGAAAGACAATTTGATAAGGTTACTGACTCAACAAGAAACTGAACATATCATTATTTTCAATGATATCTAAGGCTAAATCCCATAGATATAATCAATTCTTGTTGGTTTCCTGGACCAAATCATGTTAAAAAATACAATGAGTATAAAAAATCAAGTGAATCGTGTACTTGGATTTTATCTTCCTTAGTCATCATAGAGAAATATTTTGGCATATTGATACCCTTTGTTTCCTATGCTTTTAATTTATCAAAGTATTTCCGAGAAGTTCTTTGTTTCTCATACTATGTTTGAGACTATGTAGTGAATTCGAACAGCTGATCATGCTGTCCTTTGATTTCATTTAAATTAGTATATAATAGCTCCTAACGAGAAGCTAATCTATCATTTATATCCATATCTTTTGTCTTAATTTAATTGACTGTGAATTATTCTTTTTTTATTTTCAATTCATTTATTTGAGCTACTAGAATATTAACTTTCTCTTCATGATTCTTTTTTATTACTTTATTATCTTCTTCGAGAACAATTATTTTCTTAGCATGTTCTATCTTAATATAACCTATTTCAACTTTGAGTTATTCAATGGTATCAATAGATACCTTCTTTTCTTTTGTGAGATGATCAATCTAAGCTTGATGTTTTTTAGACATGGTAGTCTCTTTGGAACTCAATTGTTCCTGCAATTCCAACACCTATTTCTTTTCTTTCCTTAATTGAGAAATAATCCTTCTAAGTGACCATTTATTTGCATAAGGAAATGCCCCTAAGGAATCAACAATGTCTTCTACAAACTCCTCTTAATTGAGATGCGCAACATTCCAAAGTTTCACTAATTTGTGTGTATCTTCTTGGTAATTTGGGCCCTTTGGAAAATGATATCAATTGGGTCATCCTCGTGATTGTAATCTTTAACATTCTTAACCATGTTGTAGTGTTTCTTAATAAGGCCCATTGGGTCGTGTCTTTTAAAATTACCCCATGCCAACCAAATTCCTTCCATTTGTTTTAATTCTTTCAGAGCATGTTTATCATAATAAATTATCAATGAAATTGGGAAAGATGGCCATTTCCTTTTCCAACTTTTTGACAATGAGGAAACAATACTGATACCAACAGTTTGATATGCAATTTCTGTGAACACCAACTTGTCTGGAACATATATTGAAAAAATATGAGGTGCTCCTTCACATTCAAAAATCCTTATGCATGAAAATTATTCATCATCAAACCCTATCCCTGATTTATTTAATAGAATTTATATCTTGTTAGGTGAACCTTGGGGATGGTTGATTTTTCAAAATCATGTGTAAAGGGACCATGAAGTGATTGAAGATTTCATAAAAGAAATTTCTACAGCCACAATTTTGAATAATGTATGTAAATAGACTCTTCATAAGGGGATGAATTCCAATCCAATAAAGGAAATGGAGTGACTGTACAAATAACATCTATCAAATATCCTGACATACAAAACCCAGGGAAATACCCCGGTGGTGCTTCTTGTGATTTATTCACCTATAGTATGATATTAGTAGAGAGGATGTGAGCCCAATTAAAAATTTATCCTTTTAGAACCTCATGGATAAGGGGAACCCAACCCAATTTAAACTTTAAAATGTCCTTTTCACCATACAAACAATAGAGAATGATGGATACTAGAATGGGAGGATTATTTAATATTTGACTATAGAATATCTTTTCTGAAATAATTTTAAAAGTGTTGGAATCATACCACCATTCCCTGATCAAATCACCCATTTTTGTTTCTTCCTTTTCAACCTCCTTTCAATGAAACCATTAATAAAATTATCATCCAAACATACTTTGGGTGGCCTTAATTTATGCATATTAGAGATATTTTTGGTCTAAATGTCCCAACAATTTTTCGAGCAGAATTCACAATAGAGTAAATAGAGATATTGGTATGACAGATGATCCATCGTACCATGTCATAGTAATGAAGAATCATTGTTTTGGTAGCTATATTGTGCAGGAAGGACTTCTTGATATCTTCCAAGTCATCAATGTTAGACTCATACTCTTCTATAAAGTTTCCATCTTCCATGAATTTGTAAATCTCACTACATTCCATGTTATTTTTGGCTCCCGTTTTGAAAGAATTATCTAAGAAGAATGATGAATTCAAGTTCTTTTCAATCTCTTCCCCTTATCCTTTTGTTTTTTTTTCTTTACCCTTCCTAGTCATTCTATCATCGCAGAAATAAATTCAAAGTGAGATTTGAATAAAACAAAACCTTTTTTTAACTAATTTCAACAATGATATAAACAAAGAGACTAACTGAAAGAAGAAACTAGGAAGAAATTTGTGACTTTAGAATCATAAATTTATGGAATTTATCTTATGAAACTCAAAAACATTGTGAGAAATGATAATAGAGTGGAAGTGAGAAATGATAATAGAGTGGAAGGTAGTGTTATGTGTAAATTCATGTTGTTTATTTGATCTTAATTCATCTCTCAATGCTCAGTAAATTTGTTTAATTCACATTAAAAACAATCTTGAGATTTATTAAATGGAGAAAAGACAATTTGGTTTCTTGGAAATGCGATACAACATTCATAACTGGGCACCGACTCACCGAGAGTTTATATATATTTGAACTTTTAAAACACAACAACATGACTTGGGTCATTGTGATTATGTTAAGAATTTTTGTTATTGGACATAACCCTTTTGATTAACTGCACCACTGTAGAACTGGGAGACTGGACTTCTTATTCAAACATAACACAATGCGCGAGGAATCTTGGCTCAGTCTACAGGCTCACCGACTCACTGGGACATCGGGACACTAGGAGATCAGGAAATTATATAAAACTTTGAAACGAAAAGAAAACCTAACCCAGTCACGGGTTCACAAGTGCACCAGACCACCAGGAATGAGGGAAGTTAATGTAAATTTTTGAAAATAAGACCATCCCAACTACTCGATTATCGGTCCACCGGGACATCGGAAAACTATAAAAGTATAAATTTATTTTTTGATTATTCTTGATTCAAAGGGTTTTATCAAAAGGTTTAAATTGGACCAAGAATATATCAAGCAAGATACCAAATAGCCAACAACAAAAGGAATCAAATCATAAAAACCCAAAAATTTGTAAGGGACCCATTATTTATTTATTCAAGAATTCAAAAATAATGGGGGGTTAGTGTATGGGTCACAACATGATGTAAATAATAACCTATGTCTACATTACATATTATTGTTTATACATTATTACATTAGTGGTAATATATCCTATGTATATTACACTTCAAAGAATTTTTTCTCAAAGCGTAATGCATCTCGGGGATCATCAATGTTGACAAATTTGTCGAAATGAAACTAGTAGGCTTTGTTATGCTATGCTTTGGTAAAACAAAAAAATTCCTTTATGATAAATAATTACTTAAATATGTTCCCCTCTCAAAGAGCTTTCTAATAGTTGTAATTTTTCTCATATTGGAATTCAAGTTACCTTTCATGCCATTTAGATGTTAGCTACAACATATTGGGTTCTTGTACTTGTTCTACTACAAAATTAAGGTTTAGGAGTGAACTAAGATCAACTTTTCTCACACATGGGAGAAAATTAAAAAAAAATTAGCAAACACTTTGTATCCAAAATTGTTATTTGTAAATAGTGGTTTTGCCAATCCATAATAATTGTTGAAAAACTTTGCCAATTTCTTACACTTCCTTGGAACTCCCTTAGATATTCTCATGTGTTTATACATGAATCCATAATGGGTCCTCACTAGCCCTTATATTATATCAATTAGGGTCATTGACCATCTCTGATTTGAAGAAAAATATGCAAAAGTGTCTAGATAAGAATTTTTAGGAATTTTAATAGACCATATCAATCATGATTTTTTAAATCAATGTGATTTTATATGTTTAAGTCATGATAATGAAACATTTTGGTTTCCATATTTTTTTCAAGTCAATGTGAACATTTTCTCAAAGTTCACTTTCTTTCTTTTTATACTCTTATTGGACTCCACTTTCTTTCTTTATGTCATCCCCTAAGCATTATAGTCATAGATTATTCCTTATGTATGTCTTTGTGAGTTGTTGGAATAATTTTGCTTTAATGTATTGACTTTCTTAAAAATGAGCATAACATAACATAACACATGTGTGTGTGTGTGTGTGTGTGTGTGTGTGTGTTGAATAATAAATTGATAAGTTTTACAAAAGAGACTTCATCTAAATAAACCTAAATGGGTGTCATGACACCTTTTCAAGCATGACACCTTTTCAAGAAAGGTTATGACTCTTTATTTACTTTATTATTTTTTATTTCCGTTATTATTTAATTTGATATTTTATTTCTTGTATTAGTTGTTCCTAGTTGTGTTGTTGTTATTATTATCATCGTCATGGAGATTCCATTGTAATAGTTCGTCACAATGGATCTTACAATATTATCAAATATTTTATTATACATTTTATTATCTTATATGTTAGATTTAACATTACTAGTATAACACTCAAAATTATGGAAATAACTAAAACTGAAATGAAAGAAACAAGCGAATGAACACACCATCTACAAAAATTAACACAAGATGTGACTTGGGAAAACCAATACATGAGAAAACTCAGATAGAAGGTGAGGTCTATGCTCCACTCTCTTTTTTCTCATCTATGAATTGAAAGTACAAAAAAATTGGAACTCACTTTGGAGTTGCCATAGACATTGTGGCCTGAATGGATGCTACAAAACCTTCTACCTCCTCTATTATTCTTCAACATCACATTCATGGATTATATTCTCAACTATTTAAGAATAAAAATACCCAAAATAAAGGAACCCATTCTCTTTCAAGTGGTCCAATTTTTAACACAACATGATAGTCCTCTAGGGTCACGGTTAAGTTTTTTCATGCCTCAACCCTTAAATAGTGTTAGGGTTTTGGAACCTTTAGAATATTATTTAAAATACACACTTTGATATCCCCTCATGTGGCACTAATGGGCACTTATGTGGCATCCACATGGTACCATTGTGGCCAACCAGGTAGATCCACTCGCGGGAGGCATAACTTCCGCATACAAACTATGATTGAGGTGATTTTTAGTCATGGGAACAATTTTAGTGTTAAGAATAGTGGTGATGTGATAGAAGCTAAGATCCCAAAGTTCTGACACTAAAAATTGTCATTTGATGCCTCAAACCAGCTATGGAAGTTTCAAACTTCAAATCAGCATATTGGGACCCACCCCTAAAATGGGCCTTGCAAGACAATTCTTCTAATTTTCCCACGTGAAATGTACCAAATTAGATGAAATATTATATAACGATCCATTATGAATCAATAAAATTCCATCTCCCTTTATCAATTGCTAATCCTCAAAGCACCCCTAAAAGAGAGTCATCTTGGTCGTGGATTTATTTTTCTTTGAGTATTTGTGAGGTTTTTATAGGATTCCTAACCCATAACATTGTACTTCTTCCCTTACCATTTGAATTTCATAAAGTGTTATGGGAGTTTTGTGGCATATGTGCCCAATTGCATCAACCACTGTGCTCTTAATACCATGTTCATCCCATTGAGTGGTAGCTTGTAATATCTAGTTTGTAGTTCCAAGATTTGTATATGTATATGAATTTTATAACACCTTCCTATTCCTTTGAATTTTTTACCATTAGTCATTATAACAATGATATCCTTCACTAGGTATACAGAAAGCTTTATTTTTTTATGAGATTAATATCCATGAAATTGTGTGTGCTTATAGAGTCTACTGAGATTGTGACATTTTTATTCTTTATGCTTCAATTAAGTTTAAGGGTGACCCCTCATTCCATTCTTCCTATAAATTCCACAACCGATATCCTGGTTTTTTCATCCCTAATCTTGTAGCTATTACCATTGTTCCTTAGATAAGGTGGAGTATATATTCTTATAGATAGTTCTTCTTCTTCCTTTTAGTTCTTTATGGACCCTTTATTATTCTTCCTTAAAATAATTAGGGGAATTTTGAGGTAAAAAATGAGCTTCGAAACAAAAAATGTACTATCAAAATAAACTTTAAAAGTACCAATAGGATTCAAAATTATGATGTCAACCATAAATGTAATTTTTTTTTGGAGGGAAACAAAGGAAACTACTTTTTTTAATTGTATTTTTGACTTATCTCCTTATAGGTTTACTTAAATCTCAAATGTAGGTAGTTGTTGGATGTGTAATTAAATTCCACATTCAATGAGTGCCCACTCTACATGTTTTTGATAGACCCACAATGAGATAAACTGGAAATACATGAAAAGAAACATGTTTTTTTTCATGTATTTCCAATTTATCTCATTGTTGGCATGTCAAAATCATGAAAATAAGGTACTTGTTGGATGAGGAATTTAATTTTACATCCAATGACTACCTAAACTTGATATTTGAGTAAACGTATAAGGAGACAAGTTGAAAATACAATTAAAAAAATAGTCTCATTTATTTGCCTTTGAAAATTCATAACTCTTATTTTACTCTTTTAACTCTTATTTTATTATTTTCCTTAGGAGGCCCATTTTAGACCTCAAATTTCCCCTAATATATACCTGATTCATGTGGTTGTTTCTAATGACACCTTCAATGAATTTTCATCATTGTTAGAATCCAACATATCTTCTTCAGTGAAAACCTTTTCTTCCTACTCATTTATAATTTTGCAATGATATAAGTGATTGGATTCATATATATGATCTGGAGACAAATTCTTACCATATCCATGAAAATTATTTTCTTTCTTCATTATAGTCACTAATGGAGGTGTCTAATTATCTTTCAACTTCATATTTATATGATTTTTTATTGTTGCATTTGGGCTTTGATGACCATTTGTCTCCACAATATCTACATTTTCCCTTCCTTCATCATTAGGTCTAAATTATATTTCTTTTCTCTTAGATTTGGTGATGATATTTCAAATTTTCAGTATCTATGGTCTCGAGTAGCTTTCATATTGAATAAACCTTGTCGAATTTTTGGAATGATCTTTCCAATTTAAATTTTGTAGCTTTTTACTTATTCATGGTCATTTCCATGGATGTAATATTATGCATTTTTAATCCATTTTGAATGTGTGGCTTTAGTTTGCTCACGTAGGATTGGATTAGTTGTTCTTTTGATAACTCAAGTACTCATGTAGCTAGTTCTCCCCATTTATGCATGAATTTCTCAATGTTACCTTTTTGTTGAAGTCTGTAGAGTTTTGAAAAAACATCATCCTTGGAGATACCTTGGAACCCTTTAAATAAATCGTTCTTGAATATATTTGAGCCATATGAATTAGTTGACTTCTTCTACAACATGTACAAATTATACATGTTTCCCTCAATATTCATGGAGGTGTGTTTGATTCCTTCATTATCTTTTTTGTATTATGTATGTCAAATTATTATTGTACTTTGTTCATCTAAACCACAATTTTGTTTCCATTTCCATTGAACTTTGACAACTCTAATTTTACGCTTATTAGGTACCTGAATGTTTACAGACTTATGTAGGACAATATTATGTTCATGACCTCTTGTGGACATGCTTGGTTGCGGATTATTTGTATTTGGTGAAATTAGTTGCATATTAACTATATTCAAAGACTTAATGTTGGGAAAAAACCCTTTGAGAAGTTCATTGAGTTCCATTATCTCTTTGGTGTGTTCTTTCATTTCTTCCTTTAGTGCTTCCATGCTTATTTTGGTTGGCTTCGCTATCATGTTTGTTGATTATTTAATTCCATACATTAGATTATCATGGTTCTCAAAAACATTCTCCTTGATTTTTTCTTAGTCCTTGATGACTTGTTTATATTAAGCATCTACCTATTTTTGTTTTTTCTCAAGCTTGTCCAACCCATAATTAATTTCCCTGTTGCCTAACATTTTCCTAGTTATTGGAGGAGAACTTTTGTGATCAACTTTGATTTACTTTGGTCACTATTGTATGATCTCATAACTTCCATGAAATATTGAGAACTTTATGGATCTTAATTTGCTAGTACAAATGACTGTGATGTTTTTTGTATAGGATAATATAGGGGTAAAATCATGAAGCTGGGTAACACTTTCGTGACAATCGGGTCTCCAAAATTTCTAGCGGCAATTTTTCGGCAAAACAAATATTACTTTCG
>SNQJ01S0054823.1:68003-97056 GCA_010110895.2 Picea sitchensis | reverse complement strand
AGAGAGAGAGAGAGAGAGAGAGAGAGAGTAGCTCCCTATTATATATAATCATTCCAAGTCATCAATAACGTTTGTAAGGTCTGATCTTCATAAATATTTGGTACATCCTTTGTATTTAACCTGTAGCAATATATGTCTAGGTAAATCTTAAATTTCAAGTTTACTTCCACACCGTCCATTGGCATTTTCCATTGACAATAAATTTTTAAGATGGTTACCTATATGCAATAAATTATATTCCTGAAAGGCTAGGGTTAGCACAATACAAATCCCATCTAGCTTCGATACATATTTTGTATACTTATATAATACAGTCCCATTTATAGTTAATACACGCGGGATATCTTACTCAAAGAATACAATAAAAATTGTAAGAGTTATGTTGTATTTTATTTCATTCCAACATAAACTTAATTAATAAATCCATTCATCTAGAATTAAAGAGATGCAGTATATCAGTCATCAAACAGATAAAACTCGATCAGAGAAGGAGTAGATGAACATACCTCAACAATTGTCAAACAACAAATGGAACAACCAAGTTCCTCCCAACCTTAGAACGGAACAGCCAAATCTACTTGCTCCGCTCACCCCCTAGCCTGACCATGAATCCATGAGGGAGAACTCCAAAATTCCTCCTTAGTTATAGTCCTTCTATTTCCGAAAAAATCTCCTTGCCTCACACTCAGAAAATAGTGTTCATAACAGCAAGAAATAATTGTTCACCAACATACTACGCAGTTTCATGCCTCCTGCCATATGCTATATATCAACCATCATAATACGCAGCGTCCTGCCTCCTCCCATATGCTATATATCCAAAAGTAATTGTGCCTAGGTATTTTCCCCTTGGGAATTTTCGCATCTTTGCAAATCCCTGATTTTTCAGGGGCTTCCAATGGCCTAATTCTTGATTTTACACTTGTAACATTCATCCCTGAGGTATTTCCAACATGTTCCCCACTCATGGAGTCATGGTCAGCTCATTTCAACCTGGTTTTTCCATTTATCCATCACCAATAAATATAAAAATATTTGTTTTATTACAAGTGTCATAGTTAAAGAGTTAGCTAGGTCAAATCAGATCTCTGCCCAGCAGTCATAATCATAATTTACAATTAACTAAATTCAGAATTTGGAATTGCCATAAATGGCAATAATTTTCCAATTTCAAATTTACCAAAAATGGAAATAAATTCCTAAGTATTTTGAGACTGAAAAAAATTTATTTTGGGGGATGTTACATTCTTTCTCCCTTCAATAAAACAATTTCCTCAGTGTTCGTCCCTTTCTCAGAATAGAATTGGATGATATTTCTACAAATCTCCCTCCAACTCCCAAGTGGCCTCCTCAGGACTAAAGTACTTCCATTGCACTTTTACCTGGGTGATGACTCTATTCAGAAGTGTTATTTCTCTCCTGTACATAATGCACATAGGTTCCGCTTGGAACCCACCTTCTGGTTCCACTTGAACCAAGTTCGAATTGATCATATGAGTAGGGTCATGAACATAATTCTTTAACAAAGAAACATGAAATCCATTATGAATTTTTAGATTTGTAGGAAGTGCAAGTTAATATGCTACAGGTCCAATTCGAGCTAAGATCTCGAAACGAACACAAAACCTGGGTGCAAACTTGGCACAATTTCCTATCTTTAGTGAACTTATTTTGGCTTTGACTTTTAAATAGACGTGGTCTCCCACTTGAAATTTGAGGTGTTTCCTTTTCAGGTCCGCATAGCCTTTCTGTCTGTCATGTTCCTCTTTTAAATTATGTTGTACTTTTCTTACCATACTCTCCATTTCCTGAAGGATTTCTGGTCCCACCATGAGTCTTTCAACTGGGTTATCCCAGCTAATCAAAGTCGTACACTTTCTATCATATAGTACTTCGAAGGGGATCATCTTAGCCGTTGTTTGGTAACAATTGTTGTATGCAAATTCCACCAAGTGCAAGTAGTCTTTCCAATTTCTTGGTTTTGTCCTTACATACATTCGTAGCATATCTTTCACGATTTGGTTTGTTCGTTCGGTCTACCCATTCATTTGTGGATGATAACTTGTGCTGAAATTCAAGTTAGTATTTAATCCTGCAAACAATTCTTTCCAAAAAGTAGATGTAAATTTTACGTCTCTATCCGAGATCACCATTTTAGGAATACCATGGAGTCTAAAAATTTCTTTCATGAATATTTAAGCGATGTTTATAGCTTTAAAAGTAGACTTTATATGAATAAAGTGTGCGGACTTACTAATATTATCGATTACCACCATAATTGAATCATTTTGTTTTTTAGTTCTAGGAAAACCTGTAATAAAGTCGAGTGATATAGTCTCCCATTTCCATTCTGACATAGGTAAGGGATGCAAAAGGTCGATTGGATGCTAGTGTTTAGCTTTCACCTGATCAAAATATTGACACTTAGATAAGTAATCTATTGTTTCTCCCTTCAAATTAGGCTAATAAAATAACTTCCTTGGTGTTGTTACCATTTTCTCGTATCACGGATGACCAAAATAGGGTTTCTTGTGTACTTCATCCAAAACTGTTAACTTTAATTCAGTCAAATATGGTATGTATATTCTTTTTTTAAATCGTAGTAGGTCATTTCTGTCCAAACTCAGATATGTTATGTCTGAATTTTATGTATTATTCCATAAATCTGCCACTGTTTTAGTGTAAATTTCATCATTATTACCTGCAGCCTTTATCCTCTGCTCAAGATCGCTTTCTTCCTTGCTAATGTTTATTTCAAACATCCCATGAACTCTTCTGCTTAAGGCATCAACCACATTATTTTCCTTACCCTTGATGTGTCTTACCTCAAAGTCAAATTCGCTCAAAAAGGCCAGCCATCTTGCTTGCCTTGCGTTAAGGTCTGGTTAACTAAACCAAAATTTCACGCCGCTATTATAAGTCAATAACATAATTTTTTTTCCCATTATATAGTTCCACCATATTTTTAAGGTGTGTATTACAAATGCCAACTCTAAGTCATGAGTGACGTAGTTTCGTTCTTGGTCCTTTAGTTTTTGGTACTAATAACAAATAACACGCCCTTCCTAAGTCAGGACACCACCCAAACCTTCTTTACTTGCATCCAAACAAACTGTGAAGTCTTTGTCCATATCTTCTACCTTTAAAATGGGTGTGGTTGTTAACAATTCCTTTAAATTATTAAAATTGTCATGACATTTATGTGACGAGTTAAACTTGGTTCCCTTCTTTTGTAATGATGTGATAGGGTATGCAATCTTGGAAAATCCCTCTATAAATCTGTGGTAATATCCGATGATTCCCATGAATGACCGGATGTCTGCTACATCCTTAGGGATCGTCCATTCCATGATGGATCTTATTTTCTTAGGATCAACTGCAATACCTTCTGCATATGTTACATTTCCTAGGTACTGTATTTTCTTTTGATAAAAGTCACACTTATCGTATTTAACATACAATTTGTGTTTTCTTAAAGTTTGCAGAACAATCCTTAAGTGGTCTTCATGTTCTTCTTTTGTTTTAGAATATACTAGGATATCGTCAATAAATACCAAAACAAAATTGTCTAAGTACTGACTGAAAATGTTGTTCATTAAAAACATAAACGTCGTTCGTGCGTTAGTGAGACCAAATGGTATAACAACAAATTCATAATGTCCATATCTCGTTATAAATGTTGTTTTACTTATGTCCTCATCTTTTATCCTAACCTGGTGATAACCAGATCTTAAATCCAATTTAGAAAAAATCTTGGTCCCACCTACTTGATCGAACAGATCATTTATCCTAGGTAAGGGGTACTTGTTCTTAACAATCATTTTATTTAATTGTGTGTAATCGATGGATAACCTTAGAGTTACGTCCTTATTTTTAACAAAAAGAACTGGTGTTCCCCATGGTGAGACACTTGGCTGAATGTATTTCTTGTCCAACAATTCTTTTAATTGAACTTTAATTATGTTAATTCGGGTAAACACATTTGGTAGGGAGCCTTAGATATAGGACCTGAACGAGGTAGCAGATCGATAGAAAAGTCTATCTCTCTCCTTGGGGGAAATTCAGGTATCACATCAACAAACACGTCTCTAAAATCATGCAAGATGACAAAATCCTCTAAGCTAGGTTTATTTTCTTTTTCCAACATATTTGTCACTTGGATAACATAAATTTGACAACCTTTTCTCATGCACTTCTTAAATTTCATTGCTGAAATCTACCTAATTGAAATTGGTTTTTGTATACCTTGAACTGTCCTAATAATATCGTTTTCATCTTTATACTTGAGTGATTTTTCATAACAATCTAAAACTACTTTATGCCTTTCTAACCAATCCATTTCGATAATTATGTCATAAGACCCTAGCGGTAGAATGTTCAGATTTGTATTTGTGTTTTGACCACGTAAAATGAACTCAGAGTCGAAAATAAAATCAGATACTTTTCTTTTTGTCCCTGTTGCTAGTTGTACTAGCCAAGATTTTGCATGTTTTTTTCTTTTAATTTTATTTGAATCCATTACACCGGGAGTGATATAACTCAACGTAGCTCTAGAATCAATTAAAATAGAAATACGAGTATTGTTAATTTTACCTTCAATTTCCACTACAGTGGACTGGTGATCATCTTATCGTCCATCCACGACTGCATTGATCCGATGTAATCTTCTGCCTGCATATCCCACTATAGAGGCTTTGTGTAGGTTGTGAACTGTAGTCCTGGTTGATGAAGTCAAACATGGGAAGTTCCTCTGGGGTTGTCCCCAAACTTTTAACGGTTCTTTGGGGCTGTCCCCAAACTTCTTCGTTCCCAGATTAACTAGTTTACCACCTCCTTGGGTGTTGTGGTTGTGGGAGTGAAAATATTTCCTTGGAAAACTCTTTTCTGCGTTTCAAAAAGGGGTTGGTTGATATCCCTTCTTCCATTGGTTCATTCGGTCTTGTTTCTTCTCTTTCCAAGCCTTAGGAAATTCTGACCGTTGTTTGTATTGGTCTTAACAGATTCATGCCTTCCATAGCCATTTGACTGAGTCATATCTCATAAAACTCTTTGGTTTTTATTTCATAGTAACTTTCAGATAGATATTGTTTCTTAAAGTATTTCTCAAATTCTGACCATTCCATTTGTTTTTCCTTTAGGCCCTTGGCCAACTTCAGATCCTGCCACCATATGCTTTATTTTCGTTTCAAGTTATAGATGGCCATTCTAACCTTCATATTGCTGGAATAGTTGTATATTTGGAAACACATTTTAATGTCCAATAACCATGCTTCAACCTCCTCACCTATTCTGGATTTCCCGTCAAAGGTGGAAAATTTGATTTTCTTAAACTCTCCCTCGAGATGGTCTACCTGTTTCCTTTTTCTTCCTACTTTTGTTTTATCTTCAGTTGATGGTGTACCTTCGGAAGCGTTGTCTCCTTTCTCTCCTTCAGGACCAAAATTTTTGGAGGCCCTTTTGCTGACCTCTTCTTCCTCATTATTGTCCTTCAGGATCTTCTTTGTCACTATGCTCCTCAACAATACTTCATTTATTTCTTGTTGTTCTTGTTGTGCCTTTTTCAGTTTCTCATTGTCTGCTTTGAAAACTTGCAGCTCCATAATGAGATTTCTCATAGTTTCTAGAACCTTGGTAGGTGAACTTCCATCACTGTTTTTCCTTTGTTATTTAGGAGGCCTTTTCTCAGGATTCTCCTTGAGTTTGATCTCTGCTTCATTCTGTGCTCCGATGATCACAACAGAAAAAAATAAAATTTGTTTGTAATAGTAATGGTTTTGTTAGTTTTACATAAACATAAAATATGTGCTAAGCAAATGTTTTGGCCCTATTTAAGGTCCAAGTGTTGTAACCTTTTCTCTGATACCATATGTAATGTACCCCATATTTACTCATAAAAAAAAAATTAGGGTCATTATTCAATGCTTTTATTACTTCTCTAACCTTTCTTAATGCTACTATGATGTGCTTTAACACTACTTTTTCTTTGCACCCTTTACATTTACCATATCCTTGACAATTAAAAACAAAAGACTCTAACTCATTTCTATTCTTAGGGAAGGTAGCTGGATTATCTAAGCGAATATAACTATATATAAATATATATACTCGTCATAGAGTATACATTCAATTCACGCAAGCTATGTACATACTATGGAAAACAATAATGCATATTTCGACATGGGCTTCGAATTAATAAATTAACCCCTCAGACTTGTGTGAAAGGTATTTACGGAACGAGTTCTATCCACATGACATTCAACACATGATAGAATTAAGGCCTAGAGCAGTTTCAACCAAACAGTTAGGTGCCTATTAATCGTTCCTTGTTGTTTTCCCCACTTATTAGGACTAATCCTTGAACTAACCCTGGCACGAGGGCTAACGGATTTGAGACGAAGTATATAACTCTAACTAAACTGGGGTAAAAGCCTTAAACTAAACTATAACCTAGAACTGATATGTCGTTACAATTGTCCTAGTCCTATAGTATGCAACTGTCATAGTGTCAATGAGCCATGCCAATGACATTTATGGTAGTTTGTAACTCGCCTCCTTGGGACCGTCGCTTGTTTATTGTGTCCATCATTTTTTTTTCACATTTCCTTAATCACATGGGCTAGGTAAAACTTTGCATTGATGCCATTAATCTTAACCTATGGGGATTTTTCCAAGTCTATCGTTTCGTCCGTCCTCTCGGCTCTCTGTAGTTTTCCCTTTGTTTACAATGATAACCCTGTTTCAGTCTTTCATGGTAGCATAACCAACATTTTGGTGGAGTCACGATCGCTCTAGTAGAGGAGAGTATGGCATACCATAACCATCAAACGCTACCATAAACTAGGTAAGGATTCTCTGGTTGTTTATATCTAAAATCTCGATTTTAAGAAAGTTTTTATTGTATGTATCAATTCTTTCAGAAAAATCCTAAGAGCGTGACTGCCTGTCTTCCATGGCCCGGTGTAGAGTTTTTGGCAATGGAATTTCACCCAGTAGTGTTTGGGGTTTTCTTTGGTTTTATACCTGTCCTTCGTATTGTTTTCTAGGACCCTGTGTGATGACATCTTACTCCATGTTATTCGTTTCTTATTTCAAGTTCCTTGAAATTTACGGTATCGATGTAAAATAATAGTCCCGTACTTAAACCGTTCATAAATCTTGTTACTACGGTAAAGATTAATATCGATTCACGATTTTGACTGTATGCTCTGTGGCTTTCTTGGGTTTTCTTCCCTAGTCAGGAGCTGGGTTTTCCAACAGTGTGGAGGAGCCTTTCCCTTATGGATTTCACGTTGTTGAGTCTTTCCTTTCTTTATAGATATGTCGATATCAGGTAACTCTCGAATTTGTTTAGTGATATCCTTGGTCTGTTAATTTATGAGGGTAAAGTCTTGGTGCTTGTGAAGGTCCCGATTCATTTTTTTGAAGGGGCACAATTCGTTTTCTTTTATATCCCTACCTTCTAAAATCACAGAATGTCTAAATTCCTGAGTATGCGAGTAACACTCGACCTTTACTACATTTGTTTTGTCCCAAAGAATTGCACAGTAAAATGTTAGAGAACTCAGGAGAAAATCTCCGCAATTTAGTTAATTCCGTGAGAACTTATTTTCTGGCATGTTCAATTGAATTCGTCTTCTCCAAAACTGTAAATAATGTTCCTTTTAATCTACAATTATTTTCCTTATTCTATAACGCCTTTGTATCAGTGTGAATACAATCTATGTATCTTGTCATTTTAGCTTTATTCTGGGGCCCTTGGGACTTGGCCAAAGAATTACCTTGTCTATTGTCCTAAATATTTGAATGTCTTAACTTCTCTTATTAAATCGTATCGAGGAAAAAAATTCCAATTTATTTAGAATTCTATTCACGATGTTCATTCCAAGAAGGTTTTAATTAAAATGACAATAAACTCGTAACTTCATTCTATGGCCAATTAGGAAATCCTATGGATCCTGGATTGACACTGTACATTCTTCATTATAACTGTTTGGATGATGTATGATTATTCGCTTTCTGAAAAGATTGCTAAATGTTTGGTTTCTAAAATATAATGATGGTCCCCTTTTGATTGCGAGGGTACCCATCAGGCGATCCTTGGCCCCTCCACCCCTTCGGGTCTATGGATGACATTCTCAAGGATGAAAGGAGGAAGGAATACTTTTACTATAGACCCCAAGATAAGTACAATCCAAAATCTTCCTCCGTTGTCTTTTTTATAAAAAATTTACCCTGGTAATTTAATTCTACATTCAGCATAAGAATTTTTGTTGCTTCCCACTAAATACTAATTGTACTTTTCTTGGTCTTCTTATAGGGTTGGTGCACATGAAATCCTCATATTTTGGACATCACCTTACACAAAAGGTACTCGAGTTCCTTTTACAGTACTCTCAGAGTTTATCATTCCAAGTTCTAACAAACGAAAAAATGGTTCTAACCTAGAATGTCATTATTGTGGAAATTCCAATCCAAAATTGTGTAGCGATTGGTTAACAAGTTTATTCATTTCTGTAATGATGCTTCACTGTTGGACATTTATAAACATAGTATTTTCATAGAGTTGAATACACATTTGATTACTGGCCTAATTTTGGAATATGTAATAAGTTTAATAGTCAAGTCACGAGATTCTTCTCCTACGCACTTGTAATAAAACAATGGTTGTTAACTATTTATTGAAGACTTGTGGTTACACAGATCTTCTATTCTTATTGTTTAAAAGAGTCAAGTGAATACTGTTATGAAAAGAACAAATTCATGAACTATGATTATTGTGGCATCTGACTGATCATTTTCCTTTATGTCATCGATATCTAGTTTATGCATAAAATAGGCATATTAAGAGGGTCTAAAACTTTTGTCTTCAATAACGTTTGTACAGTCTGATCTTCATAACTATTTGGTACAGCCTATGTATTTAACCTGTAGTAATATATGTCTAAGTCAATATTAAATTTCATGTTTACCTCCAGACTATACTTTGGCATTTTTAATTGACAATAAATTTTTGAGCTGGTTACCTATATGAAATAGATTATATGCCTGAAAGGATAGGGTTAGCACAATACAGATCCCATATAGCTTAAATACATCTTCTGTATACTTATATAACACAGTCCCATTTATAGTTAATACACGCAAAATATCTTACTCAAGGAATACAATAAAAAATATAAGAGTTATATTGTATTATATTTCATTCCAACAACAATCTAATCAATAAATCCATTCATCCATATTTAAAGAGATGCATTATATCAACCATCAAACAAATAACACTCAGTCATAGAAGGAGTAGATGGACATATCTGAGCAATTTCTGAACAACAAATGGAACAACCAAGTTCCTCCCAACCTTAGAATGGAACAACCAAATCTACTTGCTCTGCTAACCCCCTAGCCTAGACATGAATCCATGAGGGTGAACTCTAGAACTCCACCTCAGCTATAGTCCTTCTATTTATGAAAACTTCTCCTTGCCTCACACTCTGAAAACAGTGTTGATAACAACAACAGATAATTGTTCCCGAGCATACTAGGCAACGTCTTGCCTCCTCCCATATGCTATATATCCAAAAGCAATTGTGCCTAGGTCTTTTCCCCTTGGGAATTTTCGCAGCTTTCCAAATCCCTAATTTTCAGGCACTGCCAATGGCCAAACTCTTGATTTTCCACTTGTAACATTCATCCCTGAGGTAGTTCCAACATGTTCCCCACTCATGGAGTCATGGTTAGTTGATTTCAACCTGACTGTTCCATTTGTCTATCAACAATAAATATAAAAATATTTGTTTTATTACAAGTGTCATATTCAAAGAGTTATTTGGGTCAAATCAAATCTCTTCCCAACAATCATAATCATAATTTACAATTAACTAAATTCAGAATTCAGAATTTCCATAAATGGCAATAATTTTCCAATTTCAAATTTACCAAAAATGGAAATAAATTCCTAAGTATTTTCAGACTTAAAAATAATTTATTTTTGGGGATGTTACACCTTTTGTTTCGAACAACACTAGATCAACTGGATCATAAATCTAGTCTCAACCACAAGCTACTCACTTCTAATCAATGGAGCCCCAACAAAACCCTTATGGACTTCGAGAGGTATCAGACAAGGAGACTTGATTTCCCCCTTCTTGTTTATTATGATGATGGAAGGGATAAGAAGAAGCATAAAAAGTGCAACTACAACAGAATAAATAAAGGTCATCAAACCTTTCGAATATTTTCCAACCTCCACACACCAAAAGTTCGTTGATGATGCTCTACTCCATGGCACACCCACGATCAAGGAAGAAAAAGCCTTTAAAAGAATCTTAGAAGACTTTGGGGAAACCTCAGGGGTGGATATGAACCACTCCAAATCCATGATATACTTATTCAACACTAATCCTACAATTCAAAAAAACCTATCCAACATTATGAGGTTTGAATGCAAAAAGCTCCCAATGAAATACTTGGGAATCCCCCTGATGGACAGAGCATGCAAAATGACAATGTGGGAAGGAGTGATCAACAAACTGCAGGAGAGGGTAAAACATTGGACTTATAGAGCCCTCAACCTAGATGGGATGCTTATCCGTACCAAAATGGTTTTACAAGCAGTTCTGGTGTATATGATGCCAATGTTTCCCACTCCCAAAGGAATACTACAAAAGATAAGAACCATTCAAAGAGATTTCCTATGGTGAGGTGCTAAAAATAAAAAGAAATGGGCCCTCGTGGCCTGGGAGAAGGTTTGTAGACCAAAAGGAAAAGGAGGCCTGGGGTTACAAGACCCATAGGTAACCAATGAAGCCTACGGGGAAAAACTTTGGTGGATATGGGCAAGGACATTTCAGTACCATGGGAAAACCTCCAAAAGGCCAAGTATGCCTCAAAAATCAATGATCAAGATCAAATTCGACTCATGAGAAAAAGGGAGGGATCAACCATCTGGAATATCGCCTTGTGCAACAAGAACTAGATCCATAAACATAGCTTCTGGGAAGTCAAAAATGGTAAAACAACCAGATTCTGGGAGGATGCATGGAAACAGGAACCCAGAATGGAAAATTGAGACAAGGAGGACCTCTAACAGGAAATGATAGCACAAGGAAAAACAAAAATCCATCACTACTGGAAGCAAAGAAATGGTAGCAACAGATGGAGGATCTGGGACAAAATCAATCCACAAAATAGAGACCAGATCACAACTCTAATAAAAGAAGTGGAGGAGGAACTCGGGAAAAGAAAAATTGCAATCTCAGAAAAAGAGGACCAATTAAGGTGGGGTGGGGAAAATGGTGGGGAATTCAAATTAAAAGAAGAACAGAATTACATTGCGAACTAGAACCAAGAAGACCCGAGGCAATAGTGGGGAAAGATTTGGGGCAGCCACTAAGGGCCAAAAATCAAAATGTTCAAATGGTTAGTTCTTCACAACTAGATTATGACCTGGGAAATCCTCAAGAAAAGGGGATATATAGGTCCATATCATTTCCACCTCTGTCAAGCTAAGGAGGAAACCACCAATCACATCCTCGATGAATACAGTTACATAACAAAGATACAGTTACAGTTACATCAACACAACCATCAACAATTGGAATGAGAGTTACAGTGAAAATGAAATCGTTAACCTCTACTGGAATATAACGCTGGGGATGATCATCTGGGAAATATGGAAAGAAATGAACCAACACATCTTTAGAAATGAAATCCTACTGGAAGGAAAGCTCAAGGATGAAATACTCTCCCAAATACGAGAAACAATGTAGAGCCGCAACTACAAAAAGGAAAAAGCACAACTCACAGACTAGGACTCTCGTATCCTGGATTTGTTTCACCTAAAAGAGGGGCACAACAACACACTGGTAGGGTGGGAACCACAAATCCAAATAGGAGACCGCAAATGGACCACCCCCTCCGTTAGGGTTTCTCAAATTCAATTTTGATGAGGTGGTGAAGGGAAGCCTAAGAGTGGGAGGGATGGGAGGGGTGATCAGAGACAGTGGTGGTAAGATCATCTAGCTATACGCTAGGGGTATGGGAAACTCAACCAAAAATGAAACAGAGTTTGGATCCCTGGATCTTGGCCTTGAAATCCTAAGATTCGAAAGGATGCCAAACACTATCATGGAAGGTGACTCCACCCTGGTCATCAACACACTGAAGAGACTCCAAAATGGCACCAGAGTGGGAAAGTTTCAGCGACACTAGTGCCTTGCACATTCCCTACAAAAAATCCAAGAGCATATGAAAAATCTTAATACAGTGGAGTTGTACTGGGTGTGCAGGTCAGCGAATGGCCTGGCGAATAGACTAGCCAATGAGGGAGTTGGGAAGGAAGGTACGGAACTAGACACTACCTAGATCAACATCCTGAGTGGACAACTCATAACTGACTGCATCCAACTAGCAACAAAATACCAGGAAGGGAGCTTAATCAAGGAAGGTCATATTGAGGAGGGCGGCGCAAGGCTTAGCGATAGGCACACAGGACCTAGGCAGGATAGGATTGCTTGACACTCTTCCACCAATTACCATGCAGGATCAACATAAAAGGAAGGCGGGAGTACGGAAGTAAGGTCGTTTCGATAGTAAGAGTTGCAGGGAAAGCACGTGAGATAGTACAGATGGAAAACTGCATGCAATGAATGACGTAAGGCATGAGGGGGTGACAGGTACAAAGAGAAGCACAGTCGGATCTCAAGCGAGCAGGGGTAGGGACCTACATAGGGATAAAGGCTGAGTCATCATGATCATACGAGACACAAGAGGGAAAAATGACGGAAGAACTCACCACTATGAGAAAACCGTGATTTAAAGGACAAGCTCGCAGTAGGGGAATATCAATAAGAGGAGAGACAACAGAAATAGTTGTAAACAGAAGGAGCACAACTGCAGGGGATATTACAGATACAAGGCTAGGTAAAGGAGGAATCCTTGTGAAGCGAGGTATAGGCTGAGTATCCAATAAAGGAGCTGCGACAGGACAAGCGAGATGTTGCTTATGAAGAGAATGTACAGGAAGAGGAATCCCCTTGGAAAGGAAGTCCCGATTAGTCCAAGGTGGGTGAAAAGAATGAAGCAGGCGACAAAAGACATGGAGGGCACCTTCCAAACTCTGGTTTCTCCGAAAGAAAAAGAGACCATTACTTGGTGGGAAAAGGAAATAAAAGAAAAATGTAAAGGAAAATCATGGGATACACTAGCACATGAAGCGGACTGGGTAACTGATATGGGGCTACGCAATCGAGGGAAACCATATACCATAAATCAGTGGAGATGGCATGGCTAAATAAGATGATGATCGACAAAGTGAGTTTGGAAATGTAAGACACCAGACAAGGGGAAAACAAGGAACACACAAAAATGCTGGACGAAATCCTAAGTCGCCTCAACAGTCTGGAAACTATTACCAAACTATTAGTTGAGGTCGAGAAGGAACAGAAATCCAAGATGGAGCAGTTGGATGCTCAATTCCACCTCTATCTGTGCTATTCCCATCAAATGGACATAATGCCAACTGATGGACACAGTGTGCTATCCCAAATTAGGAAAACTCACACGATATCCTAGAAGGATGATAACAAGAGCCAAGAAGATGGTGGAAAGAAACACATCATTGTCCTGGACAAGTAAATGTTTAGTCTAATGGTAGGTTTTCCAGGCATAGTCAGGTCAGTTCGGACCACAAACCACTCAGGCCTAGTGGTTTTTCTCAGCTTCTACTTTTTATGTCTATGTTGCTTATCGTTTTCAAACAAGTTATGGTAGGACTGGCCTAGTTTCCCCCGGTGGCAGACCAGTCCCACCCGTCGTATATTTTAGCAAGTGCAAATTGGGAACCCCTGGTCTGGTTTCCTACTAGGAAGACCACGAGGCCCCCTTTTTTGTATCATAATTTTTTTGCAGTAATACAGTTTCTTACACTCACTTACCTAAAAAAAAAACATTTCTTTTAAAAAAAAATATCCACCTTTTTTTAAAGTAATTTTTTTTTTTTTAAATTTGGGTTTTTAATATATTTTTTTTATGTGTTTTTTTCTTCATTAAATTTAAATTTGGTTTTTAATATATTTTATGTGTTTTTTCTTTCATACAAAAAAAAAAAATATCCTTTCTTTTTATTTAATTTTTAATGTAAATTAAAAAAATATTGTAAATAAATTTTCATGCGACCATTTAAGATCCAATTTTTGGTTTTTTATTTTCATAGGGATTTGTTGTCAAGGCCAAAATTTCAATTAGGTCATAATTAGCTGCAATTTTAACGTTTAGAAAAAACATTTTTCTTTAGGAAGCGTCACCTTTTTATTTAGGTGTTGATTTTAAGGTTTTTCTAAGAAACTATTTTATGTTCTAAGGCCATTCTTGAAAAAGTTGTAATTTTGAACCAGTTAGAAAAAATGATGCCACTGATAGCACCACTTTTTTATTTGGGCGTTGATTTTAAAGTTTTCGTAAGAAACCATTTGATCTTTTAAGCCCATGCTTGAAAACAATTGTAATTTTGACCTGGTTCCAAAAAATGGTGCTGCCAGTAGTACCACTTTTAATTTGGGGGTTGATTTTCATGTTTTTTATGAAAAAATATGGGTTTTAAGGGCTAGAGTTCTCGTTTTGAGGTCACAGTTCTCATTAAGTTGGTAACTTTACTTATGACTATAAATGATGACCTTTCCCAAAATAAAATTGTTCTTTATCATCCTGCCCAACCTTTAATAACATAAAATCTACCTAGGTGGGTGGAAGAGGAAGAAGACCTCACATAAAAAGTTTCCTATCCCATCTATACAATGAACAGTTCCATGATTGATAGTATGATTGATGAGAAAACCTTCCTTGAATTTTCTGCAAAATCAATATCCAACTGATGTTAAAATATAAGGGATAAATGATGATAACAGATCTAAAATTTCTGTTTAAAATAATAAAGAATTATGGACATATTTTTTCACTACTGAAATAGAATATCTGACTGTCAAAACCATAGAGATCAACCCTACAAAAACATTAAAAATCAACAATAAACTTACTAGTCAGCAAGAAGAAAAACTATTAGATGCGCTGAAAAGAAATGTTGAAGTTTTTTCATGGGATTATAAAGACATGAAAGCATCCCTCCTTCTATTTGTACTCGCCATTTTTACATCAAAGAGGATTTCAAAACTCTTAGGAAGCCCCAAAGAAGGATGAACCCTGTTGAGGAATGTAGCTATAGGAGACATCCTCCATCTTACAAACCTGTGAGATGTGGAACATAGAAGCTATGTGAATCCTTTCTCTCGGCTTACAAACCTGACAGAAATCCCCTAAGAAGGGTTTGTGGTTACAGCCTGGGATAGAGCTAGGAATGTAGAGATGAACTCCTCCATGACATGGGAGAGAAGAACTACAGATAATTATCCAGTGGAAAAACGATTTGTTGAGTTAGGATGTGCCTATGGCTAATCACAAGGTGAACATGGGAAATCCCAAAAGAATTGGGCACACCATCATGTGAATAGAAATGAAGATGATGTGATGGCCTTCTCTAAGAAGCAGAGTTGACAAGAAGACTCCAAATGATTCTTCTATTGGTGGCAGTGGGAAAGAAGATCTGTAGAGTGGATGTGCCTGTGGACGAGAACAAGTGACCGTGTGAAGATCTGGTTCATATGTGTAATGCAGTGAATCAGAGCTTTGGCATCCCTATGGATGTGCCCCTAGTGGATGAGCACTAGTGGGTGTATCATGTTATTTTCTATATATTGTTCAAGAGTCATACCTACCTGTAACCCTAGTTATTAGATAAAGGGTACATGTCAGCCCTATGTTAATATGATTAATATAAATACAATAATTAATACTTTGAATATTAATTATAATAATAAGTATATTTGACTTAGAGAGGTCGGCCCTATTGTTCCATTAGACACCCTTGTTAATTGGCTAAAGTCTAATAGAAGTAGGAGATGATTCTCAATTGTAGAATCATATCCTTCTTGTGTGTTTTGGAAATTTCAGCAAGTACTTCTCTTTGGAAAAGGTACACCTCTCTTCGACGGTACACCTCTCTTCGACGCTAGTCTTCTAGGGATTAATAACCCTCTTGTGTGCTAAGTCATTCTTGGTGGTGAAAGGTGTTTCTCTTGAAGAATATAGCAAAGGATTTGGCTGGGTTTTTCTCCCTTGTTGAGAAGGGTTTCCCAGGATATATCTTGTGTTCTTGTGCATGGTGTTTCTTCTTGTGATATTGGTTGTTGCAACATTCTTGTTTATGGTTAAGAAATGAGGAAATTGAAATGAACTACATTCTTACCCTAACTTAAAGAAATTCAACAAACCTTGCAATGAAAGACATGGTTAAACAAGAACGTCAAAAATTGGTAGACATTGGATTCATATATCCAATCTCAAACATTGAATGGGTCTCTCCTCTAGTTATTGTTCCAAATAAGAATGGGAAATGGAGGATATGTGTAGATTACCGAGAGTTAAACAAGGATACCAGAAAATACCATTTCCCCCTACCCTTTATTGACCAAGTCTTGGATGTCTTAGTTGGAAAATAATACTTTTCATTTCTAGATGGATTTAGTGGATACAACTTAATATAAATCAGTCCTGAAGATGAGGACAAGACCACCTTCACTTTTCCCTGGGGAACATTTTCTTACAGAGTCTTACCTTTTGGAATATGCATTTTTCCAACCACTTTCCAAAGAGAAATTATCATCATATTTTAATAACTCATTCACAACAAAGTTGGGATCTACATGGATGAATTTACCCCTTATGGAAAATATTTTGATGAAGCCTTACAAAATTCAGACAAATTTCTCCAAATATGTAGATAAATGAACCTGTCCCTTAGCAATGAAAAATGTAATATGATGATGAATGAAGGGATTGTTTTAGGACATTATGTGTCCTCCAGAGGGATTGAAATAGACAAAAACAAAATCAAAATCATCTCCCTACCTCCTACACCTTTGAAACCAAAATATATTAGAAGTTTCCTTGGACATGCAGGATATTGTAAAAGGTTCATCAAGGATTTTAGTAAGATAACTTATCCTCTCTTTACCTTGTTGTCCAAAGATCCTATAGTATCCTGTAAGGCCCATAAATGACCTCACCTATGAGAAATTCCTTGGTGTTGGACATCCTGCAATAGCCTTTATCTTTTTTAAATCCATTCATATCCCTTCCTATGAAATGATATGGCCCAAATAATGAATTTTATTATGACGGAATGAGCACTTGCTCAATTTGGAATACAACTAATGTTCCCTCAATACCTGTAAAACCATACTCAAGTGATGCTCATGCTCTTCTTCATACTTAGAATATATAATAATTCCATCCAATAAGAAAATGGAAAACTTATATAAGTATTCTCTGAAAATGTCATTCATAAAACACATAAAGACAACTGGTGCATTTAATAACCCAAATGGCACCATTGTGAACTCATAATGACCATACCTTGTTCGGAGCGAAGTCTTGTTGATGTCTTCTTCTTTAACTCTTACCTGATGATAGTCTAACTTGAGATCAATCTTGGAGATTATTTTTGCGTCTTCTAGTTGATCAAAGAGGTCATCGATCCTTGGAAAAGGATACTTGTTCTTCACAATTACCTTGTTCAACCGCTTGAAGTCAATGCAAAGTCTCAGCGTTCCATCCTTTTTCTTCACAAATAATACTGGGGCACCCAAAGGTGAAACACTGGAAGTATATACCCCTTCTTTAGAATCTCTTCAAGTTGCATTTGCAATTCCTTCAGTTCTGGTGTACTCATCCTGTAATGGGTCTTAGATACTGGATTTTCTCCAGGCATCATATTGATGGAGAATTCAATATCTCTCTTGGGTGGAAATATTTGTATTTCCTTAAATAAATCTTCAAACTCTTTTAGAACTTCATAATCTTCAAAATTTTCCATCTTCTCTTTAGGTGTCTCTTCCATATGTGCTGCAAATATTTGACACCCTTTTCTATAACTCTTCTTCAGTTGCAAGGATGAAATTTCTCTGATGGTTACTTCCTTGAGAATTCCTTGTATTTTTCTTAAGTTTCCTTCCTCATCCAAGAAATTAAATGTCTTATTATAAAAATCTAGGAAATAATGATGTTGGTCCAACCAATCCATACCAATTAGGGAGTCATAGGAACCTAAAGGTATGATGTTCAATTCATCCCTGGTGTTCAGCCCATTCATATCCATTGGACATGCCTTAACCATCTCACTCATTTTTCTTGTAGCTCTTGTAGCTACACCATTTAAGTTTTTTCAAAATTGTTTCTTGGCAAATGAAATCTCTCCACCAACTTAGGATCTAGATAACTATGACTATCTCATGAATCAATTAAAATAGAAATGGTTTGGTTGTTGATTTTACCTTCCACTTCAATCATGTGTGATTGAAACTCAACTTGCTTGTTGTCTAGGGCTGCATAGATCTTAGGTACATTTCTTTCCATGTCCTCCATTATTTCAGTCTATTGTACATTGTGAAAACAATCCTCACTTTTTCACCTTTGTGAGGGAAATATCAGTACATATGATTTCCCTTACAACCCCAACATTGGATAGGTGGATGCCTTGGTATTTTCCCCAATGTTTCGATCATTATGGGTTCTTTCAAAGCTAGTTTTCCTTGAGAATTATTTCTGAAGAATGGTGGCTTAGTTCCCTTATTCCTATGTTTGATCTTGCTTTTCTTCTTGTCTTCCCAAGATTTTTGGTAAGTTTCTCTCCCTTTATGTTGATCATAAAGGGACTTAGACCTTCTTATAGTTTCCTCTAATGTTTTGGGATCATCGTATTGTATCTTGTCACTGAAAATAATGGAAACCCACTCAGATATCTTTGAATATTAAATTTATCATCCTTGATGAAAGAAACATACTTAAACAACTCTAAAAACATCGTTTCATATTCATCAGTGGCCATACTCCCAATATTGATTTTAAATAACTTCTTCATTTTCTTATCATAGTTTCGCTTAGTCAAGTATTTCTTTTGGAAATACCTCTTGAATTCCCTCCAAGTTACTTTCTTTTCATCGATGTGCTACACCTATACAAATTGATCCCACAACATTGATGTTTTTCCTTTTAGTTGATAGATGAAAATTATTCCTTCTTCTTGTGAAGAATAATTTTGTAATTGAAAAATGCTTCCTCATGCCTAGAGGCCATGTCTCTGCATGCTCATCCTTCTTATTCTCACCATCAAATGTAGGAGGCTTGATTTTGTTTGTTCCCCCCTATAGCTAATCCACCCCAGAACGTTTCTTATGCTTCCTGACATGGGATGGACTTGAAAGTTTGTGTGCTCTGTTAGTTGAATGTCTTGGGGAATGACGGTGATGCCTACCAACACTTATTGTTATTCTCCTCTCATCGTGATACCTGTGAATCCATGATTTGCTTGAGTCATTCTCCTTATCCATTTTCTTTTCTATTATGTCCAACTCTACATTAAATTTACGTTGAAGTCTTCCTGCTGCTCCTTGGATTTCATAAGCCTCTCATTATCAACTTTATAAGTTTGGAGATTCTTTTGCAAGATTTTAATAGTCTCTACCAAGTTCATTCTCTATTCCTTACCTTCACCATGTCCATTTGAATTTGTACCTTCATTACCCATATTAACATACATCCTTCTTATCTCATATTCATGGTTGTAAGCCCCCTATGCATATTCCATGATTTTGAACTTTGTGGTGATCTTGTTCTGATATAAATGTTGTTAATTCTGCAAAATGTAGCCAAAAACAATTATTAGGATAAAATAATTTAACAATATCCATGAAATTATGTACAATTTTGTTTCAATAATGTATCAGAATTCTTTCCTTCATGAGTCTACCCGAAAAGTCTCAACATAAGATTATTCTCATCTGTGTGGACTCACAGACTCATGGAAGCATAACTCTCCCTTTCATAAGTTTGTCTAGAGAGTCTCCATACTTAACCATTTTCATATTTTCAAGCTCGCGGACTCACAGACTCGCGAACCCATAGACTGATGAAGGCATAACTCTTCCTTTCATAAGTCGGTTCGAAGAGTCCCCATAATTAGTCATTTTTCCACTTCTTCAGACTCGCACACTCACGGTCTTGTAACATTTCTTTCCTAATTCCATCCAAAATTCTCAACACTTAACCATTTTTCCACTTCTTTGGACTCGCGGACTCACAAACTCATGAACTCAGAATAAGTCTCAACACTTAACCATTTTTCCACTTCTTTAGACTCGCAAACTTGTGGACTCATAATAAGTCCCAACACTTAGCCATTTTTCCACTTCTTCGGACTCACAGTATTGTAACCTTTCTTTCATAATTCCATCTTAAAGTCTCAACACTTAACTATTTTCCACTTCTTCAGACTCGTGGACCCACAGACTCATAATAAGTCCCAACACTTAACCATTTTTCCAATTATTCGGACTCGCTAACTCACAAAGTCACAGACTCATAATAAGTCCCAAGACTTAGTAATTTTTCCACTTCTTTGGACTCGTGGACTCGCGGACTCACAGAATCATAATAAGTCCCAAAACTTAGACATTTTTCCACTTCTTGAGACTCGCGGACTCATGATCTTGTAACCTTTCTTTCATAAGTCCGTCCAAAAGTATCAACACTTAACCATTTCTATCTCCCTAACTCTGTGTACCTACCACCATGGAATTACATGTCACCTTCTGCCACATCGACTCACACATGATCCACACACCATGCTGACGTCGACATGCGGAAAAATACCAAAATTTTTCCATTTCGCCTATTTTCCAAATACTCCAAAATTGCTCAAATTTTCCCAAAAAAATGAAATTCCTTCTTTGTCCATCATTAGATCTCTATGACTAATCACAATACAACCCAAATCAATCCCTCTACATAAACATTTGTTCGTTTCTTCTCAAATTCGACTTTTTCACTTCGAATTTGCCATTATTTAGCTGCAAGAAATTAGGGATTTTGCCCAATTTCATCTAATTTTACCATGGTCTCTCTGCAACCATTAAAATGCATTGAATTTCACTCTTCTTAAACACAAATTCAACCTTTAGATAAACCAACTACTTGTGTTCACAATTGGTCGACATTTTTGGCATGGATGTTTCTTCAATACCTTCGTGAATTGGGAAACTTATTTAACCAATTTCACTCAGTCAACCATAGTCTTATGTTGAATTCAAATTCAACAAATTACAGGTATGAATTTTCTCAGAAAGAGATTAAAATCAGGAAAAACTCATCCTTGGACCAAATTTCCCAAATTCCCCATGATTTTTAACATAGAAAATTGGGGCTTTGGTCCAATTTCACCCCGCCACTCTCGATTTCACCACAGAAACACCGTAACCATGTTTTCAAAAAAAATTCCAACAAACTCTTCCTAACATTATTTCAACAGTTCACTTGCAAACTCTGTAATTTCACTTTTGCGCTTTGCTAAATGGCCCATGCAGGCTCAGTGTTGAAAGCTCGAGTGTTGATACCATAGTGTAGTGTCCCCATTACCAACAAATCAACAAAATTGCTCTGGTACCACTTTGTAACATACGCAGCCACCGAGGTTGGGCCACGCCATGTAGAATTAAAATTTTTGATACCATTAATATTAAATAATAAATTTTGCATATGAATAGAGTTAAGTGGAAATAATAGCGAAATGCATGCAACAAAAATAATTCATATATATAATTTAACAATAGAGGTTCCATGACAAAAAACTCATAATCGCACACACATAGTAATTGAAATAAGAACATGAATGATACTTATCTCAGGAAATAAACATCAACTGCAAGCAGACCTTCCATGTTCCACCCAGCCTTAGAATCCACTGCTCATAACTCTTAGCAGTGGTTCACCCCCGAGCTAGGGATAATTTCATCTGGGTAAAGGGTTTCTAACCAGGATAAGGTCTCTTTAACATCTTACAAACTCAGACACAGGTGCCAACTCAAACAAACAACCTACAGTCTCTCATTCCCCACATGTTTATTCCACCTAGGAAGTGTGCCCCTTCTCTGATCAACACTCCTTCGGCTGCCCCACTTCCCCTCTGAGGCTTCAACAATAGGTCGAACAATAAGTCGCAGACACCTGTAGCTACAGTTTGGAACTTTGAAAGTCAATTCCAAACAACTCTTTGACCTGGAGAGAATGCTCATGGCCCTGACAACTCGCTTCTTTAGTCTTACTGGCCTGACAACCTGCTTCTTCAATCCTACGGGTTTGACAAACCTCTTCTTCAATTCATCTCTTGAACTAACCATAACAAGTAAAAGTTCTTATTTCATTCCAATACCCTATGGTACAGTTCACTGCTCCTCCCTCAAGGAATAATTCCCCCAAAATAAATAATGAATCTACTCCCCAAATACACTAAGTCCCCATGTTATATATATGCATGTGCCCTTTATGACACATGGCACCCAAGGGACTCCCTTGTCCCCTCTTTTGAAATTTCGGATATATATAAAGTTATATCCATACTTTAACCTTTAAGGAATATTAATATAGTATTCCATTGGGATTAATCTCCCTAGCTCATCCCCTTTCCTAGAATCTTATCCCCCTTTCCCTTTCTACTGGATAAAGTTTAGCCCCCCATACTCGCTTTTGGGTCGGTCTGTAGTAGTGATGTACTTTATTAATGATATGAGTGTTTACATATTACAATAATAGTCTCACTAGCCTTTAGCATCTAGGATATCTGGCCTAATAGTCACATAATCCTTCTGGCCCAAAATATTCTGGCTCACCAGCCTATATGTTCATTTACATTTATATGTACAGTTGGGGTTCGACCTAGGGGTATTACATTGTGCCCTAAATGGATGATACAAAACCTTCTACCTCCTTGGTTATCCTTCAATATCCCATTCTTGGGTGCTCTGTTGAACCATGTAATAATAACAATACCCAAAATAAGGGAACCCCTTCTCTTCCTAGTGGCTCGATGTTTAACATAACATGATCACAGTCATATGGGGTTAGGGTTAGGGCTTTTGCATGCCTCAACCCTTAATTAGTGTTAGGGCTTTGGACCCTCTAGAATATTATTGAAATTGCATACATGACTATCCCCACATGTGTGACTAATGGGCACTAATGTGGCATCTACTTGGTACCATTGTGGTCAATAGAGATCCACTAGTAGGAGGCATAACTTCTGCATATGAACTCTGATTGAGGTAACTTTTAGTCATGGGAAATATTTTAGTGTGTAGAATAGTGTTTATGATATAGACGTTAAGATCCAAAAATTTTAGCACAAAAAAGCGTCATTTGATGCCTCAAATCAGCTCTGGAAGTTTCAGACCCCAAATCACCAAATTGGAACCCACCCCTAAAATGGGCCTTGCAAGCCAATTCTTCCAATTTTTCCACCCAAAAAGCACCAAAGTAGATGAAAAACTATATAATGATCCATTGCGAATCAATAAAATTTCTTCTCCCTTTATCAATGCTTAATCCTCAAAGAAACCCTAGAATAGAGTCATCTTGGTTGTGGATTTGTCTTTCTTTGAATATTTGTGAGGCTTGTTTGTAGAAGAAGTGTGTGATTTGAGATTTCTTTTAGCATACATTATAGGATTCCTAACCCATAGAAATTGTAGTTCTTCCCTTACCATTTGAATTCCATAAATTGTTCTTGGAGGTTTGTGGCATATGTTCCGAATTGCATCAACCACTGTGCTCTTCATACCATGTTTATCCCATTCAGTGGTAGCTTGTAGCATATAGTTTGTAGTTCCAAGCTTTGTATATGAACATGAATGTTATAATGCCTTCCTATTCCTTTGAATTGTTTACCATTAACCATTTTAACAACAAGATCTTTCAGTGGGTATAGAAAAAGGTTTATTTGTTTTAAGAGATTATTATCTATGAAATTGTGTGTACTTCTAGAGTCTACTAAAACTGTGAGATTTTGTTCTTTATGCTTCACTTAAGTTGAAGGGTCCGCAAGCAATATCCTAGGTTTTTCATCGCTAATGTTTTAGTTATTACCATTATTCCTTAGATGAGGTAGAGTATATATTGTTATAGATAGTTATGCTTCTTCCTTTTGGTTCATTATGAACCCTTGATTCTTCTTCCTTTAAATCATTAGGGGAATTTCGAGGTAAAAAAATGAGCCTCAAAACAAAAAATGTACTATCAAAATAAAATTTAAATGAACCAATAGGATTCAAGATTATGATGTCAACCATAAGGGTAAATATTTTTGGATGGAAACAAATTAAATTTACTCAAATCTCAAATGTAGGTAGTCATTTGATGCATAATTAAATTCCACATTCAATGAGTGCCCACTATGTTTGTTTTTTATAGACCCACAATGAGATAATAAACTGGAAATACATGAAAATAAGCATGTTTTTTTTACATGTATTTCCAATTGATCTCAATGCGGGTCTATCAAAAGCATGCAAAATGTGTACTCGTTGGATATGGAAGTTAGTTTCACATCCAACGGCTACCTACACTTAATATTTGAGTAAACCTATAAGGAGATAAGTGGAATATACGATTTAAAATAAGTCGAAAATATTTGAGTAAACCTATAAGAAGAGAGTGGAGACCTATAAGGAGAGAGTGGAGAGAGTCGGAGGTATTTATGTGGTGCCAAGTCCTTTCCACAGTACAACTAATAAGGACTTAAAGCTCTACCAACTTTGTATTTCCTCCAACAAGGAGGGAGGAATGTAGTTGGAAATTCTATTATTTGTACACCTATTGAGAATGGGTATATTTAATGATTTTTTAATCATAAATTTCAATTTTATGGTTATCAATTGAAAATGCTAGCATATTTTTAGTCGTCCTTCCAAATCAATAAACGAGATCTTATGTTCATAAATTTCTAGCATTTTTAAAAGCTTCCATTAACCTATTTACTTTTTTTAACATTTACATAATATGATTAAGAAATTACTGTATTATCATCTAATTGCCGCCCAACATAATTACTATCAATAGTTTCATATTCTTTGGTGGTTTCATATTCTTAGTTTCATCTTACCACTAAGTTATTGTTTTCCCACTAAATCCCATTCCACGCTGACGATTCGTCTACTAAACGAACAAATAAATAGCGGGCGACGCGATTGAGGAAGCCAATTCGTTACTAGGTAGGCTTGTTGACGAGTGTCTGGTTTATGTTATCTCGTTTTCTGTATTGCCTGTGTTCACCCAAACCCTCTACTATCCCACCCATTCTTTCTTTCGCTTCCTCACTATGGCGCGATCTGTAATATCGGCATTCGTTGCATTTTTCCTCATCCTCTTCATTGCCGGGGTTCGAACTCTGGAAGCTGGTAATTCGTCTCGTACCCTTTACTACCGTGTTTTTTAAAAACTTCATAAAGAAATTTGGAGAGATTAATCTGAAACTCGATCGTGTTGGTGTGAACGGACAGAGGACGAGAGGGAGTTCGAGTACAAAGAGGATYCGAAGGGGCCTGAGCACTGKGGGGGAGCWCAAGGAGGAATGGAAGACCTGCGGGAACGGGACGCAACAGTCTCCCATCGATGTGGTGAAGGGAAACGCCATAATTTCTCCGGACCTGGGCACTCTCAGCAGAATCTATCACCCTGCAAATGCAACACTCGTCAACAGGGGCCACGACATCATGGTCTGCAAGGGAACCTTCGTTTAAAGCTTTTGACATCTATTGCTCTACAAAGGTTTCAGCTTCGATCTCTTTTACATCTATGGCTGTGTTGCATCAGGCGCCGGCAGTGTTGAGATAGAAGGGAAAATATTCACACTGAATCAATGCCATTGGCACACTCCGGCTGAATCAAAACCCTGTTTTCAATCCTGACTACACTAAATTATCTTTTGTTATTTAGGGGTTACTCAAGGGTTTTGCATTGAAACAGGTATTCCTTAGAAATCCATATGGTGCACCAAGCGTTGGACGGCGAAATTGCCGTGATTGGAATCCTTTACGAGTTAGGCACGCCTGACACTTTCCTGGCAGGGGTATATTTGTGAACTGTTATTCTACTTATACACATATATATATATATATAATGACGCGATTATATTTTGTTGACTATGTTCGGGGTATAACGAACAGTTAATGGAAGAAATCATGGCCATTGCAAATATGGAACCGCCGGAAGAACCCCTGGTCATGGTGGATCCGAATGACATAATATTCGATAGCCTGAAATATTACCGGTATATGGGATCTCTCACCACTCCTTGCACGGAGGGAGTCATTTGGAACGTGATTCACGAGGTATTTTTATCACCCGTCTCGTTATTGTCTAACCACAAATCTGCGTTCGTGGGTATCGACCCTGTGACCTTGCAGAAACTGTGAGTGCATGCCATGCATGCATCTTCATCCATCAACACGAGTTAGGGTACTCATAAATGTCCATCAACCACCACCGTGTCATCGTTATGTAATTGAAATTTCAAAATTCAAACTCTTCATTTGAAAGAATTAAAATTTTGAAATGTCTTGGTTCAATGTGTTAAATATATTGTAACCTCAATAGTCTAACTGTACACTCCCAGCTGTCCTGGCCAACTGTACTTTCTATTCTTGTTTAGCTTGAGCCTATTTAGCTCAGCCATCTTGCATTGTACTTATCTTGTCTTCTTCATACATTCCAATATACTATTCTATTCTTTTCTCTCTGCATTTCTCTTTGCTTCACAATTTATCATGGTATCAGAGCTTCAACAGTAAACCTCTTCACACAGTCTAGAGAGCAACACGATCCTCACAGCGCAGAGCTTCACGGATCTTGAGAGCACGCGACACAGTCTCTTTCACAAGGTTTGGAGAGCCGTCCGTCATACTCTCGAAAGATCCTCGCAGGAAACTTCCACGAGGAAGCAGACCGTCTTACGTTCAAAAGATCAACGTAGGAAGCTTGCAGAGGTTGCAGAGCGTACTACGTTTGAAAGAACGAGGAAGCAAAGACCGAGAAAGAAGAAACTTTAAAGATTCTTGCACATTTTTCAAGAATCGTCAAAGATTGACAAAGAAGAGCTGCAGAACGGAAGAACGTTTAAAGAACTCGAAGAATTCGTTCAAAATCGTTAAAGATTGCTGCAGAAGGAAGCATCGTTTAAAGTTTTTTTTTAAATTCGCTCAAATCTGTCAAAGATTGAAACAGTGAACAAAGAATCCTTGTATTTCTTTCAAATCTTTGAAAGATTCACAGATCTTTCTTCCACAGGAGCAAAGAATGCGTCTCAGGTTCAAAGAACAACTGTCGCGGCCGTAAGATTCGTCCTGAGAACGGATCCGAAGTGGGAAACCAGTTCAGAAGGGACGAGGAAAGTGCGGAAAAGGAGAAAGAGTTTCAGCCGTTAGATCTTGCGCAGAGACCCGATAGCCGTTTGATCCGCAAGAAAGTGCACGAGGTTTAATCCTTTGCAGCGCCAAGGAATTTTTGACCTGTGAAGTCCCGACATCATTTGGACCGTCTATCAAGAGACACGTGGCGAGATCGCGACACTTTGCTGACTCGCAAGGTGTAAAGGTCAGAAGACTGTCGTGAGAATTCGCGAATCACGAAATTCTGAGTCATTCTGGACCGTTGGATCGCGAAAGATCGTGAGTCGTCGATCTTTCTCCCATCTCAAAATCGGTAATCAGGAGTTGGACGCGCAAAGGCGATTGCACTCCAAAAACTCCGATATGCGATATCACGAAATCCTGAGAGGACTTGTGAGCCGTCCATCTCAAAGGACAGGTGGCAGTAGATCCAAGTGCCATCAAATTGGCATTTCGGAGTTCGCAGTTTTAAAAGACCATCGCAACACAAGTTCGAAACTCTCGAAATCATGATTCCCGAAATAGCTATGAGATCTCAGCCGTCCATTTGACCGGACACGTGGCGGACATCGAGGAAATCGTTGGCGTTTCGACATCCGGGGTTTCAAGTTGACAAAGAAGTTGTGTCAACGGAGCATCGCAAGTCGCGATATCCCGAGGTTGAATCAGGACCGTCCATCTTGTGGGGATGCGTGGCGTAAATCCGAGGACTCCGGAAAAGTCCCGAAAAGGAAAGGGCCATCGACATATCGGGATTCGTCAAATCGCGAATCCTGAGGACAAGAAGCATGAGCATTTCGTAATTCTGAAGTCCGAAATCCCGACAGGAGGAAAGCTCCGTTGTGGGGCCCAACTGACGTCATCTCGTCAAAACGAGGGATCGGGAATCTCCACGGTGAAACCCCCAACGCAGACTTGAGCCGTCCATCTGTTGGGATGCATGGCGGAGATCAAAGGAATCGGGAAAGTCCCGAAAGGAAAGCGCCATCGGTAAATCGGAGATCGAGGAATCGAGGAGTCAGAAGAACTCGTCGTTAGGGTTCACGAAGTCCCGATTCGCAATATCCTGATAAGATCTGGACCATCAGATCACAGCAAGATCTGGACCGTTGAATAGCCCAAAGGTAAATTTCACGTCTTGGCAAATTGAAAGGCAAACAAACAAAAAAAAAATGGGAAAATCCCCTAGCGCTTTAACATCAAGGCGCATGGTCACATTGCACGTTGCGCATGGTCACATTGCACGTTGACTAAGGCCAAACTCAAGGCCGATAAGCTCTTTTCGGCCATCGACAAATCAACGTTTCGGCAATCGGAGGCGCTAGCACTTCAAAAATGTGGATCAGTTCCTGACCAGAGTCATGGGCATTGTGAACCAGATCAGATTGATTGGTGAAACCATTACTGATCAATGCATTGTTGAGAAAATTCTCAGAAGTTTACGAAAGAAATTTGAAATGGTTGTAACAACAATCCTTGAATCCAAGGATCTGTCAAGTTTTTCAACAGATGAATTAATTGGTTCTCTGGTGACAAATGAGACCAGACTGCATCTCACAGATGAGTCAAGCTCAAATTCTTTCAAAACTCAATCCTCCTTCAGCAGAGGGAAAGGCAGAGGAAGAAGAAAAGGTCACCAAGGAAGAGGGAGAAATCACAGTAACCCTCACTCCAGTGGAGGTAACAAACAACACTATCCGAATCAAAATTTCCAAGGTCAAAGACATCAA